>OY744552.1:48724669-48759669 GCA_963556195.1 Sepiola atlantica
TATATATATATATATTGATGATATGTTAATATATATATTTATGTATATATATATATAAGGGTTTCGAATCGTGTGACCAGTAGTGAATAGTCAAACTTCTACGCTGAAGAGTCTTGATTGAAAAAAGATGAAACGTATACGTCCGTAGATAATAAACAACAACAAATATTTTCATATTTGTCGCTCCTTACTTATTAGTAGAGCACTTTAGTCGTAGTGCAAATACAGCGTGACGTCATTTGCTTTATAATGCATCATTCCTTAATATAAGTAGAATGCCTGTGTCGTTATCGCCGCTTATAAATGTATTTAATCTACCACAGTTTATAAGCCGTTCAGATATTGGCCGCGAGGTTTAAGACGTTGGGTTGGAGTTGAAAAATACTTATAATCCAGGGTTTCGAATCGTGTGACCAGTAGTGAATAGTCAAACTTCTACGCTGAAGAGTCTTGATTGAAAAAAGATGAAACGTATACGTCCGTAGATAATAAACAACAAAAAATATTTTCATATTTGTCGCTCCTTACTTATTAGTAGAGCACTTTAGTCGTAGTGCAAATACAGCGTGACGTCATTTGCTTTATAATGCATCATTCCTTAATATAAGTAGAATGCCTGTGTCGTTATCGCCGCTTATAAATGTATTTAATCTACCACAGTTTATAAGCCGTTCAGATATTGGCCGCGAGGTTTAAGACGTTGGGTTGGAGTTGAAAAATACTTATAATCCAGGGTTTCGAATCGTGTGACCAGTAGTGAATAGTCAAACTTCTACGCTGAAGAGTCTTGATTGAAAAAAGATGAAACGTATACGTCCGTAGATAATAAACAACAAAAAATATTTTCATATTTGTCGCTCCTTACTTATTAGTAGAGCACTTTAGTCGTAGTGCAAATACAGCGTGACGTCATTTGCTTTATAATGCATCATTCCTTAATATAAGTAGAATGCCTGTGTCGTTATCGCCGCTTATAAATGTATTTAATCTACCACAGTTTATAAGCCGTTCAGATATTGGCCGCGAGGTTTAAGACGTTGGGTTGGAGTTGAAAAATACTTATAATCCAGGGTTTCGAATCGTGTGACCAGTAGTGAATAGTCATACTTCTACGATGAAGAGTCTTGATTGAAAAGATAGATAATAAACAACAACAAATATTTTCATATATATATATATTGATGATATGTTAATATATATATGTATATATATATATATATATATATTGATGATATGTTAATATATATATTTATGTATATATATATATATATATATATATATTGATGATATGTTAATATATATATGTATATATATATATATATATATATATATATATTGATGATATGTTAATATATATATTTATGTATAATATATATATTGATGATATGTTAATATATATATATTTATATATATATATATATATATTGATGATATGTTAATATATATATTTATGTATATATATATATATATTGATGATATGTTAATATATATATTTATGTATGATATATATATATATATATTGTATATATATATTGATGATATGTTAATATATATATATTTATATATATATATATATATATTGATGATATGTTAATATATATATATTTATATATATATATATATATATTGATGATATGTTAATATATATATTTATGTATGATATATATATATATATATATTGATGATATGTTAATATATATATTTATGTATGATATATATATATATATATTGTATATATATATTGATGATATGTTAATATATATATATTTATATATATATATATATATATTGATGATATGTTAATATATATATTTATGTATATATATATATATATTGATGATATGTTAATATATATATTTATGTATGATATATATATATATATATTGTATATATATATTGATGATATGTTAATATATATATTTATGTATGATATATATATATATATATTGTATATATATATTGATGATATGTTAATATATATATATTTATATATATATATATATATTGATGATATGTTAATATATATATTTATGTATATATATATATATATTGATGATATGTTAATATATATATTTATGTATGATATATATATATATATATATATTGATGATATGTTAATATATATATTTATGTATGATATATATATATATATATTGTATATATATATTGATGATATGTTAATATATATATTTATGTATTATATATATATATATATTGATGATATGTTAATATATATATTTATGTATAATATATATATATATATATATTGATGATATGTTAATATATATATTTATGTATAATATATATATATATATATATTGATGATATGTTAATATATATATTTATGTATAATATATATATATATATATATATTGATGATATGTTAATATATATATTTATGTATAATATATATATATATATTGATGATATGTTAATATATATATTTATGTATAATATATATATATATATATATATTGATGATATGTTAATATATATATTTATGTATAATATATATATATATATATATATATATATATTGATGATATGTTAATATATATATTTATGTATAATATATATATATATATATATATATATATTGATGATATGTTAATATATATATTTATGTATAATATATATATATATATATATATATATATATATTGATGATATGTTAATATATATATTTATGTATAATATATATATATATATATATATATATTGATGATATGTTAATATATATATTTATGTATAATATATATATATATATATATATATATATATATATATATATATATATATTTCATTTGAATCAAAGAGAGAAACAGTTTTCAGTTGAGGGGTTGTGCCCCTGGGGGCCATAATAATAATATCAAAATTATCTCAAATTTTGAGAATGGACATCATTTTTGGTCATTTACCTAGGGTTTGGGTTAGGGTTAGAAAAATATTGTTCGAAAGCTAGAGCTGTTGTGAAGAGTTACCTCCCCTTATTCACCTCTCCAACACTAAAAGACAAAAAAAACTTTTTTTCGGCTTTTTATTATACAAGCACCAACAAATGTTATTTTACATGCGAAATCAAGAAGAAATTGCAGGCAATGCCGAAGTATCTTATCCAATGCAATAAACTAATTAGCATAAGTTTATTTCCAAGAACTTCCTATTTGAGGAACACAATACTACGGAACTGCTTCCCTACTGACAACAACATTGTCTTATTCAAGTCCAATGTCAACAAACACGTGTGAAAACGTCTATATTTTGCCCTTTCTACCTATCGTTTCTGACCCTCTAAAACTGTTGTTAATACTTCACCTGACCATCTCATTAACCCTTATCCTTGCGCGGTTTTTGCCATTGGTGAGTAGAATCCGATTTTTATAAACAAGACAGAATCAACATAGACAAGAACTACACTATTCTTACCGGTTCAACTAATCTATTTATGTCTCTACATCTATCTATACACTATTGAACCGTTATTTGTAGGGTATCTGTTCGCACTTCAATATAAACAGGTTGACCAAAAAGGAATAGGTAGAGTACACTTTACAAAGGCAGTAGTTTTTGTCATACCAATACCCGAGTTTTACTCTCAGCTAAGTTTTGCCTTCTGACAGACAGATATCAAATCCTCAGGCAAGTAATAGAAGTCCAATAGTCTAATCATTTTAAGTAATAGTATAGTTACGGTTTCCGACAGACAGGTACAAAATCTCCATCAGTAATCGAATTATAATAACACAAGTAACAGGACATTGGACGGAGGATTTCAACGTCTAGGCACGAGCCCCGTGAGTCAGCCTGGTTGTTCCAACGCATCTCCTTGGCTATCGTTCGTGGCAACGCTATGTCAGTAGCGGCGGCGTCACTTCCGTTCTAATCGTCATCTGTTGACTCTCTCTTTCTTTCTCTTCCCCTCTCTATCTACCTATGTCTGTATCTACCGGCCTGTAGTAACTCTCGGTGGCCACGGCTTGGTCCTGATACTGTTAAATTTTTTCAGGACATTGGACGAAGGATTTCAACGTCTAGGCACGAGCCCCGTGAGTCAGCCTGGTTGTTCCAGCGCATCTCCCTGGCTATCGTTCATGGCAACGCTATGTCAGTAGCGGCGGCGTCACTTCCGTTCTAATCGTCATCTGTTCACTCTCTCTTTTTTTCTATCCCCCTCTCTATCTACCTATTATCTGTATCTGTCTCTATACGATTATAATGTTAAAGATGTTGAAGGTTCAACATAAATTTTCCATCTGAATAAATAATTTTTGAGATAACATTACTAGAATATTTTCGGCTCTAGACAAACAGATACCAACTCCCTATTAGTAATAGAAGAACAATAGTACAAATAATAAAATTAATAGAATAGTTTCAGCTCCACACAGACAGATACCAAATCTTCATTAGTAATAGATACGTTATTTTAAAAGTTCAAGTGTTTGCGTATGTCTGCTGTGACGCCCCTTTGATGTGGCTACCTTTTATTTGATAAAGTAAAACGAGTCAAGACGAGCGCCGCCATCTTTTTATAGTATTGATTGAACCAGCCGACATTATCCAGTCTAGTGATATCAGAACGAGGCTATCCACTTGAGCAATGTGAAAGCGAGGCTCTTCGGGATAAAATTATCGTTTTCATGTTCAGAGAAGATAGAATCGCGAAAAATAAATAAAAAAATGAAAGAAACTAAATGTTTATAATAAGGAAATTATCAGAACGGATTTCTTTGAGATGGGGCTATTCGATCTACGCGTTCTACGATGAAAATCCTGTTTGAAACTCGACCGTACGTGAAACTAAAGATAATAGGTCAATACACTTTTTTGGCTTCACGCTATCCAGGCTTTACCTCCCCTCTTTGGGGAGGAGTAAGATTATTGCTTGCTGTCTGAGGCGCCCCTACCGGGGAATGCCGACGGGGCTGCCCAGGCAATTTTTAAATGGCCAGAGTGCTCACCTCTCGGGCGCTGGCTTTTCAAACCCCACTTTCCCGACCCGACCTTGGGTCACATCTAACTTGTGGGAGTAAGATAAAAACTGACCTTGTGCCTAACTCTTGGAGAGGAGTAAATCAATACTCCCCACTATTATTTTTTGCCCTCGGCCTCCCTCAAATAGCGATTTCCATAAAAGAAACTAATAATAAAAAAATAATAAATTCGAACTAATTTTATAAATCTAAATTTAAATATATTACAAATTCACATTATAGCAATGGTGTACCTAATACAGAATATTTCCTCTAGGTGCCGGCCTTTGGAACTCCCTCTCTGTTCCCTGTTTCCACTACTGTAGCGACATTTTATCTACCTCCCCAGGAGGTTTGGCACAAGGCCAGTTTTATCTTACTCTCACAAGGTAAGATGTGACCCAAGGTCGGGTCGGGAAAGTGGGATGTGAAAAGCCAGTGGGATGTGAAGGTGAGCACTCTGGCCATTAAAAAATACCTGGGCAGCTCCGTCGGCATTCCGCGGTAGGGGCGCTCTAGTAAGCAATAAACTTACTCCTCCCCAAAGAGGGGAGGCAAAGCCTGGGAGGGTGGATCTCCTAGAACTGCACAGGACAGACCCATAGACCGGCGTAAATCAAGCCCCGAAGGCCAAGACGATACCAGTATCCACCGGAAAAACGGCCGATCAATCCCCTACTCTATTGACATGACTTGACTTGACTTGGTCCCTTAACCCCCTCCTGGGTCGTAGGGGCGCTGCACTAATGAACTCCACACCAGCTGTCTCTACTTCTGACGGCCATGGGCAATGGACTGGGTTGTAGCGAAGTTGTAGCCCGTCCACTCTTTGATGTTGTCCGTTCATCTTTTGTGTTGTCTACCTCTCCTTCTCTTGCCTTGCACTGCTCCCTGCAGGATGGTTTTGGAGAGACCACTGCCCCTTGTCACGTGACCATACCATCCAAGCTTTCTTTTTCTTACAGTTGTCAGCAAATCTTCGTAGTTGTTCAGATTTGCGTTGATGAGCGCGCGAACTTCTTCGTTTGTGACACGGTCTGAGTACGAGATGCCAAGCACTCTTCTGTAGCATCTCATTTCTACCGTTTGGATTTTTCTTTGGCTGTCAAGGTCCATGACTCGCATGCATACAAAAAGATGGATAATACTAGTGTATGCAGCAGCTTCAGTTTGCAACGGAGACTAATGTTTCCGTCTTTTCTGTATTGACATGCAGACATTTAAAACTAATATGAAAAAGCATCTCGCTGCACAGCTCCCAATTTAGGATGACCCCCTAAACTATCACCCTAATTCTCAGTAGCTCCTTACCTCTACAGCGGCAACTTTAGTCGTCTGCTGTGAACTAAGTAAACAAATATTTTTTTAATTGCCGAAAAAATTGGCGAAACAGTTAAAAAATAACATTTTTTTTATTAACACCAGTGGACATTTCCGATTGAAAATATGGCCGCCATAACAAAGTAGGAATTTTCTATATTACCCACTTACCCTTAATTATTATCATATAATACCTAATGTTTAGCAAGCAGGGATCAAGTTTAATTTTTTAACCTTTTGCGTAACTCGACCGAGGATTGAACCCAAAAATCCCGGCCCGTTTTCGAAGACTCTAACCAATATTCCAAACGTTAAAATTTTTTAATCAATTTCGAGGATAAAATAAGGAAATAACGGAAGTTCGTCTAAAATTGTCTTTTTTTCTTTGACCGTTTTTTTTTTTTTTCAAATTTGTTTTTTTTAACCTAGTTCACCCCAAACAAGGTAGTTTACCACTGTAGACTTGAGAGGCTGCTGAGAATTAGAATACAAGTTTAGGGTGTTATCCTAAATTGGGAGATGTGGAGTGAGATACTTGTTTACATTAGTTTTAAATTTCTGCCTGTCGGTAAAGTCCGGGAAACAGGGAGCAGGGAGGAAGTTCCAAAGGCCGGCAGCACGAGGAAAGAGGTTTTTAGAATAGAAGGCTTTCCGGCATTTTGGAACCTCCACAGTGAATGGATGGGATTCAGCTGATTGTCGGGTTGGTCGAGTGTATTTACATTTAGCAGCAAGTTCCTTAGAGCACATTCCATTGAAAGACTTTTAAAACAAGTACAAGGATGCAACATTGTGGCGATGGGAGCGGTACTGTAGCTTAGTGGATGGCGAGGGATCCATTAGATTAGCGACTCTTTTTTGGACGTTGTCTAAAAGGGAGAGACTATTGGCGATTACTCCGGTTAACTTCATCGTGGAGATTCGCTAATTTGTCCACGTTGTAGCATCAAAGCTAACATTGATATTAACATTTGTCATTAAACTTACAAAATTCGCCTGAGTTTGACATTGTGAGGAAATTTCAACTTAGTTGTCAGGCGATGGGACAGGAGCTGGAGCTTGGTGGATAGTGAGAGACCTATTAGATTAGTGAATCTTTTTTGGACATTGTCTAAAAGGAAACGACTAGTGGATGGTGCACCAGCCCAGATCTGACAACAATACTCTATGCCAGGACGGATGGTGGTTTTGTATATATATATATGGTGGTTTTGTATATATATATATATGGTGGTTTTGTATATATATATATATATATATATATATATATATATGGTGGTTTTGTATATATATATATATATATATATATATATATATATATGGTGGTTTTGTATATATATATATATATATATATATATATATATATATATATATATATATATATATGGTGGTTTTGTATATATATATATATATATATATATATATATATATGGTGGTTTTGTATATATATATATATATATATATATATATATGGTGGTTTTGTATATATATATATATATATATATATATATATATATATATATGGTGGTTTTGTATATATATATATATATATATATATGGTGGTTTTGTATATATATATATATATATATATATATATATATATGGTGGTTTTGTATATATATATATATATATATATATATATATATATATATGGTGGTTTTGTATATATATATATATATATATATATATATATATGGTGGTTTTGTATATATATATATATATATATATATATATGGTGGTTTTGTATATATATATATATATATATATGGTGGTTTTGTAATATATATATATATATATATATATATATATATAATAATCCAGGTAAAACATCCACAGGGTAGTAATCCAAAGAATTTCAACCGTTTCTTTCCAAATATGATCTAAGGTTAAGATCGGAATACAACTCTACCTGATGAGATCTCAGTTTATAATAGCTGTTGATCGATAACATCGACATGCCAGTGTCGCAGATTTTGTACATGTCTGTGTAAATAAAAATAATCATATATATATATATATATATATATATATATACTGTCAGGTACTTGAGAAGTTTTCTTGCACGGTAGAGGAGATGACTTTCTTTTTAGCAGCCTTGGCAATGTCTTCTATGTATTTGTCCAAATCCATGTTACCTATGAATGTTAGGTCGAGGTGTTTGAACGTTCGTATCTCAGGTAGGGTGTTATTTGCTATGGCAATCGGTAGTTGAAGAGGTTTCTTGTAGTTATTGAAGAAAAGGAGCTTTGTCTTTGCAGCATTAAAACTTACCAACCATTTATGACTGAATTTCACTCACAGTAAACAAGAACGTATATTTCGTAAAAATGCTTTTATGTTGATGTGAAAAAAATTCACGTCAGGTTAAAAGTAAGTAAATGCTGTTTTCTGAGACGGAATCTATCTACCTAACACTTATTGTTGGCTAGTTTTTTACCTTGAAGTAATATTTTTTTGCTCCTTACATCAAGTGGATTCATGCCTTGTCTGGAGTGACTTCCATAAAAAATGAATGAAAGATTCAATTAAGCGTTTTGAGTGGTATTGGAACTACGTGTACGTGAAGTTACGTTATGGGAGGAAGTTGGAAGTGACACGCATCGAGACAAATAGAAAAGTCGGTGCTCTTGTATTATTGTGACAGATAAAATTTCCATATCTAATTTAGAAGAGTTGAAAGGGGGAATAATTCAAAGTTTCTTTGTTGTTATAGTCATAACCCATGAGGATCTGGGGAATGATTATGAAAATAAATTATGCTGTTTACCAACCGGACTGAAATAATAACGCTATAATTTAGAAAGCCATTCTTAACATGAGAAAGTGGGGGTTGATTAACTATTCTGTATATTAAATTGTTAGGTGAAAGTACAGAATAGTTTATCACCCTTCCTACTTTCCCATGTTAAGAATGGCTTTCGAAATTATGACGTCATTATCTGAGTTCGGTCGGTAAAAGGTTCTTTAGAACATTTCAAACATTTCACTTCGAAACAAATATTTCAATTTAGAACAGTTCTATAGAAAAAAGATTCGTTTAGAACATTCTAAACAGTTTACTTCGGAACAAATATTTCAATTTAGAACAGTTCTATAGAAAAAAAAGATTCGTTTAGAACATTCTAAACAGTTTACTTCGGAACAAATATTTCAATTTAGAACAGTTCTATAGAAAAAAAAGATTCGTTTAGAACATTCTAAACAGTTAACTTTGGAACAAATATTTCAATTTAGAACAGTTCTATAGAAAAAAAAGATTCGTTTAGAACATTCTAAACAGTTTACTTCGGAACAAATATTTCAATTTAGAACAGTTCTATAGAAAAAAAAGATTCGTTTAGAACATTCTAAACAGTTTACTTCGGAACAAATATTTCAATTTAGAACAGTTCTATAGAAAAAAAGATTCGTTTAGAACATTCTAAACAGTTTACTTTGGAACAAATATTTCAATTTAGAACAGTTCTATAGAAAAAAAGATTCGTTTAGAACATTCTAAACAGTTTACTTTGGAACAAATATTTAAATTTAGAACAGTTCTATAGAAAAAAGATGCGTTTAGAACATTCTAAACAGTTTACTTTGGAACAAATATTTCTTTAGACCATTTGAAACTCTTCATTTTAGAACATTCTCTTAGCAAAAAACATTTCTTTAGAACAAACATTTCTTGAGAATATTTCAAACATTTCACTTCATTTCACTTCAATTATTTAAAACCTTGTTTTCACTGATTTCATTTCACTTTTACACATTTCACTTAAGAACATTTCTTTACAACAAAAAATTATTTACAACACATTTCAAACATTTTGTTTAAGAACTGTGTTTTGGAACAAATATTTCTTTAGAATATTTCAAACATTTCACTTTAGAACACTTTTTAGAACAAAAATTTCTCTAGAATATTTCTTTAGAGAAAAAAATATTTTGGCACATTTAAAACATTTCACTTTAAAACATTTTTTACAACAAAGATTTCTTTGGCGCATTTCAAACATTTCACTTTAGAACATTTCTTCACGACAAACCTTCTTTAAAATATATTAAATATTTCAATTAAAACACATTTCTTCAGAACAAGTCTTTCGTTGGAACATGGCAAACATTTCACATCAAAACATTTCTTTAGAACAACCATTTCTTTAACACATTTCAGACATTTCAATTTAGAACATCTTTTACAGTAAACATTTCGTTGAAATATTTTAAACATTTCACTTAAAAACATTACTTTCGAATAAGCATTTTTTTTGAAAGATTTTGAACATTTCCCATGAAAATATTTCTTTAGAAGAAACATTTCTTTTGAACATTTAAACATTTAAGATGAGAACATTTCTCTAGAAAAAAACATTTCTTTGGAACATTTCAAACATGTTGAACATTTCTTTAGAAAAAAAATTTCTTTAAAACATTTTAAAAATTTCACACGAAAAAAACATTTTTTTAAGACAAATACTTCTTTAGAACAAAATGACGTACTTACATTTGTGAAAATAAAAATAATTTCTAATTTGCTTCAGATGTATGAGATCATTTTGCCCTAACTTTTACATCGAAAATATGAATTTATTACCAACAATATATAATGTACTACGAATGACATTATGTTATAATATTTAAGCGTGAATGAACAACGGGCACAGGGCCAGCCAGCCAGAACCCTAACCCAACCCTAACAACGGACGCAGAGACAGACAGCCAGAGCATCTTCGAACGATGTTTTGATGACTCGCAAAAAAATGTGGACGCAATGATTTATTCCGGGATTCAAATATAAGCAAAAAAACGTAAAAAAAATGAAGATTGAGAAAAATGCTGATCCTTTGAGACATGTTGGTTTAGCGAAATTCTTTAATACCGAGAAAGGTCAAACCGTGTCAGAGATGCACCTCAAGATCCTCATCCTTACTCCATCCCGCTCTGAGCTGTCCTTCTCCGCTGTTGACAAAGAATCACATTACGAATAAGACACGGCGATATTCTCGGACCGGATTGGAACTGGGAATTAGATAAGATCACATAGATTGAACATATCGGATGCAAGTCCATTACGTTCCTCACAGATACAGAAGATAACGTAATGTAGATTAATATATGCAACCGTCTATATATATATATATATATATATATATATATATATATATATAGTCTCGGAAGTTTCTCAATCATTAAAACTATAAAAAAAAAAATTATAGTCCAAAGTCTTCCAGTGGAAAATCACTCATGTAAGTCAATTTATTTTTTACAGTTATTATATTAGTTTATTTCTAACACTATTTGAAGGGATCATCAGTTGTTTACCATGAAAAATTGTTTCGGGTATTTATATATATATATATATATATATATATATTGGTACATAAAAGTTAGTACCGTCGGTTTCAAGCACAGAAGGACTTAGCCATCCGGCTCTTCAGCTTCTGTTGTCATCTGTTGAAGAAGGCCGGATGGCTAAGTACTTGTGTGCTTGAAACCGACAGTACTAATTTTTATGTATCAAAATAAATAAATATTACGCTCTTAATTTTTATATTTTAACTTTAATTCTCAATTAATCGAGCACTCTGCTGTGATTTTTCCTGCTATATTACAAAGTTATATATATATATATATATATATATATATATATATATATATATATATATATATGAGAGATAGATGTGTATATAGATATTTAATAATATGGATATATACATTATACAGACTAGCAAATATATGCTCCCTCCGGTCGCATATTTTTGCTAGGCTGACGCATCAGAAATGAAGGCTTACGCGTAAGCCAATGGAGCCCCAGTCATATTTCTGTGGTGGTTAGACATTGATTTTCTGTATTTATGACAAAGAATATTTTTAGTTGAAAATAAAGAAAAAAAAAATTCGACCCTACCCGATTTTTGTTGTACGCTCGCCCATAAATAGAAAGACTTGTAGTTTAAAAAGAAAGAAAATTTTTTTTGTACCCCCCCTCAATTTTTTTATATTACCAGTCATTAAAATATTTTTTAGTTAAGAAAAAAAAAATTTTTTTTGACCGCCTTCCCACAATTTTTTTATCTTCCCCCACCCTATACATGTAAATATTTTTAATTAAAAAGGAAAAAAAACAAACCTAACCCTAACTGTAACGACGGGGTCAAAGTTAGCGTGGGTCCTAAAATGAAAAGGCACCAAAAAATAAAATACAGTGAACGCGCGCGCGTGTGTGCGTGTGTGTGTACCTTTTTTTAATTAAACAATTTGATTCTACAATCAGTTGTATAGTTTTCCAGTACAATGTGTTAGTTTATTTTGTTGACATTAAAGAAAAAAATCACATCTTTTTTTTTAATAAATAAAACATGGAATCATAAATTCTGTTGAGGTCGTGAAAAAATGATAATATTGGATATGAAAGTATTAAGAAATCAAATACAGTAAACACGAAAAAAATTTTAATTCTCGGAAAGAAAAAGTTTACTTGAACTGTGTGTGGGTGTGTGCGTGCGCACGCGCGTTTTTATATAGTAATTTTTAAATCAATTATTATTTTAATTAACCAATTTGATTTAATAAATTTGCGTTTTAAAACATAATGGCTAAGAATAAACAAACTTAGGACGGTTTTAAAAATAGAAAAACTGAGCACGGTGTTTGCCAGCGTTGTTGTTTACATGTTTAACGTGCCAGATTAACGTCGGCTGCTTAATCAGATCGCCATATTTCATTACCGGAGGGAGGGAGGACACCACTGATTCAACAGCCAATCGGCTGCTTAATCAGATCGCCATATTTAATTACCGGAGGGAGGAAGGACACTACTGATTAAACAGCCAATCGGCTGCTTAATCAGATCGCCATATTTAATTACCGGAGGGACGGAGGGCACCACTGATTAAACAGTAAATCGGCTGCTTAATCAGATCGCCATATTTAATTACCGGAGGGAGGGAGGACACCACTGATTAAACAGCCAATCGGCTGCTTAATCAGATCGCCATATTTAATTACCGGAGGGAGGGAGGGCACTTTTGATTAAACAGCCAATCGGCTGCTTAATCAGATCGCCATATTTAATTACTGGAGGGAGGGAGGACACCACTGATTAAACAGCCAATCGGCTGCTTAATCAGATCGCCATATTTAATTACCGGAGGGAGGGCACTTCAGATTAAACAGCCAATCGGCTGCTTGATCAGATCGCCATATTTAATTACCGGAGGGAGGGAGGACACCACTGATTAAACAGCCAATCGGCTGCTTAATCAGATCGCCATATTTAATTACTGGAGGGAGGGAGGACACCACTGATTAAACAGCCAATCGGCTGCTTAATCAGATCGCCATATTTAATTACCGGAGGGAGGGAGGGCACTTCTGATTAAACAGCCAATCGGCTGCTTGATCAGATCGCCATATTTAATTACCGGAGGGAGGGAGGACACCACTGATTAAACAGCCAATCGGCTGCTTAATCAGATCGCCATATTTAATTACCGAAAGGAGGGAGGGCACTACTGATTAAACAGCAAATCGGCTGCTTAATCAGATCGCCATATTTAATTACCGGAGGGAGGGAGGACACCACTGATTAAACAGCCAATCGGCTGCTTAATCAGATCGCCATATTTAATTACCGGAGGGAGGGCACTTCTGATTAAACAGCCAATCGGCTGCTTGATCAGATCGCCATATTTAATTACCGGAGGGAGGGAGGACACTACTGATTAAACAGCCAACTGGCTGCTTAATCAGATCGCCATATTTAATTACCGGAGGGAGGGAGGGCACTTCTGATTAACGACAGCTAACAACAGCTGTTTTATCAGATCGCCATTTTACCGGAGGGAGGGAGGACACCACTTAATAAACAGCCAATGACTTTGCAATTTTAACAGTACTCACGTTGAAATGATTTAGAAAACACGCCGGTTATGATGAAAATGGCTGTAATTAATTGTATAAATCATTTTTATTAATATAACCTCATCGGAAAATATTGTGAATACATATGTAAATTTGATAATAGCAGTTATAAGTGTATATTTGTAAATATAAATTTAATTGAAGGTTTAAAGGAATGACTTATGTAAATAGGAAAACTCATCTGGTGTCTTAACGGCTTTTAATGACAGTATATAAAGAATTTCAAAAAGATTAGTTTCAGTTAAATAGTCATACTGGAGTTTCGGCTTCAGACAGACAGACAGACAGACAGATACATAAACTCCATTATTAATAGATATATAAATATTTAGATATTTATATATATTTATATATCTGTATAGAAGGGGTCTCGTTATCCTAAATCCATGGATTAATCTTTGAAAATCTATGGATTAATGGATAACAAGACCCCTCCTTGCGTTTGAAGTTCTGATGATTTAATAAATATTGTATTTGTACAACTTTTATTTCAATCACTTATTTTCTGAATTCATTGCTCTATCCAATATATTGAGCTTTCTATGATCACAATTATTATTTAAGGATACATTATATATATATATATATTATATATATATATTATATATATATATATATTTACGTTCTAACAAAGGTACGCAACCCCCTGACTTTCTTTTAAATGTAGGCGTCCATTACAATGTTTTAAAAAGAAAGACAATAATAAAGGAAAAACAGAAAAAAAACAAAAGAAAAAAATGTATTGCTTTGAAATAGACGCTTTATGTTAAAAGCTCGCTTATTTAATTAATTATTCATTTTAATTAAAAAAAATACACATGTTTGTTTGGTTTCGAATTTATATATATATATATATATATATATATATATATATATATACAGGGTGCCCCCCCGCCCCCCCCCCCAAAAAAAACGGGCCCCAAATCTAATTAGGCCCTGTTTCTTAGTGTTTCGTCCGAATGAAATGAATTTTGGGGCATAACTAATTTATTATATTCACAACATCATATCAAAACACTAGAGACTTTGGCCTTTTTTCTCCGTTCTACATCATGTGTTCTAGATGGACTCCTTTTAGCTCCGTGCATGTCTTAAGGCGCAGAACGAAGTTGTCCATGACGTTCTTACAGACTGAATTGGGAATGGCTCTCATCTTCTCCCTGATGGCTTCCTTGAGTTCCGTGATGCTTCTGGGTTTCCCTGCGTGCATTCTGTCTTTAAGATAGCCCCAAAGAAACAAATCTGGGGGGCTTAGGTCAGGGCTATGGGGTGGCCACTCAAAATTAGTCTTGAGACTGATCACTCGGCCCCCGAAGTTCTCTTTCAGCCAATCTCGGGACAGGTTTGAGGTATGAGAACTTGCTCCATCTTGCTGGAACCAGAACTTGCTCATGAGCGACGGGTAGAGGGCATGGAGCTCACTCTTGAAGGTTTTGAGGATCTCCACATACCGCTCTTTGGTGACTGTCACTGCGGCGCCAGATTCTTCGATGAAGATTGGTCCGATGATGCCTCTGACCGAGATTGCAGCTAACACCGTGCAATTAAGAGAGTGCAGGGGCTTGGTGGCTACTTCATTGGGTCTGGAGGACCCCCAGAAGACATTTGTCTTGGAGTTTGCCTTTCCGTCAAGATGGAAGTGGGCTTCATCTGAGGTCCAAAGGAGGTTAAGGAAACCTGGTGTCTCCTCGATCTTATCGAGCATTTTGACTGCCATAGCGCTTCTTCGCTTCTTGTCTTAGGCTTTAAGGGTCTGCAGCGTCTGTATTCTGTATGGGTAAGCCCTGATATCGTTCACAAGCACTCTCCTGCAAGTCTCACGGGAGATACCGAAGGACTGACTTACGCACAGAGCGTTTCGGACTCTCCTGGAGAGACTCTCTTACACTTTCGACCAGCTCGGCTGTCCGCTTCTTGGGACGTGCCGAGTGGGTTGGACGGTTCTCACTGGCAGCGTTGAAGTTCTCCACGGTCCCATACTTCTCGAAGTGGTCCACCCAGTTCTGAATTCTGCTTTAGGGTTGAGCCGTTTCACATCCGAACTGATGCATGAAACTGTCCTGGGTTTTCTTAAACGAGCCTGTCTTGTAGTAAAATTTAACACAGTGTATTCTTTGTCCCAGCTCCCACTGAGGTCTTGGTGTACTCACGGTCGTTGATTCTACCATGCCCTGTAAAATAAGGGCAATCGGTGAATAAATAAAGGAGATATCACATAAAGTGTACACGGGGCCCGTTTTTCTTGAGTCACCCTGTATATATATATATATATATATATATATATATATATATTTTATACATTTTTATTTATACAAACGTAATTCGTTACATATGTGCATACATGTTTTGGTTGTACTCTTCACAGAGAGTCAACCTCTTCAGACCAAAGGAGACAGAGAAGTCTTAAGAACAGCTCTACTTGTTATTCAGTCCTTTTTTATAAACACTGGAATTTCAACGAATTTACATTTACAGAAACTAATAGAATACGTGTACTATATATATATATATATATATATATATAACATTATTTTACTACAATAACAATGCATCACCGTTTCTGTTGAGCGTACCGGGTATCATTGTTACGGACAGAAGTCTCTGATATACAATTCGTCGTTTTTGCCCGTACCAAATGTTTAGCGACTCAGAAATCGAAGAAAAATGAGAGGAAATTATAAAGCAGGGAGAAATCCATTCACAGCTTACATGTAGGCGATGTAAAAAAAAATTCAAATGCTTCTTTGTGCAAGAAGTTCTGTTTACACAAGGGGTAGTTCAGATTGATTATTTTTAGGTTTATGGAGTTCTTACATAAATTTACTCCAATATCATTTATTACGAAAATCATCATTACTTTTAGTCATTGTAAGTGATAGAATCATCGATATAAAAATCTTTGAAATATCGAAATACAAACTCTTGATTGGCCATTTTATGAAGAGCAACTATACCTATATTGCATTATTGTGCTTTTAGTAAATGTCTAAATGTTGAGAGTTCTTAGGTAGAAATTGAAATTCACGGAATCTTGCTTAATTGGTGTCTAATGATTATGGCTTAAATCCCATAGAATCTTGTATATTTGAACTTTACAATGGCAGGTTGTGTGAAAGAAAGTGGCATCTGGATAATGTTTATTGATTGATGTCTAAAGCCTATTGTTAAAATTTCACACGAATAGGATGTATTTGAATTTTACCAAAGATCTTCCACTCTCTTTTTACCATTTGCATGACAATTAATGAATAGTTCAAATAAAAACGCGATGAACGCCATTTTGAAAATTGTTCCATTACCACTACAAAAAGTGTTGATTTCAACACCCTAATACACTCCTAAAAATATTATTTTGAAAATTGTTACATTACAACTACAAAAATGTTGATTTCAACACCCTAATACACTCCTAAAATATTATTTTGAAAATTGTTACATTACCACTACAAAAGTGTTGATTTCAACACCCTAATACACTCCTACAAATATTATTTTGAAAATTGTAACATTACCACTACAAAAAGTGTTGATTTCCACAGCCTAATACACTCCTAAAAATATTATTTTGAAAATTGTTACATTACCACTACAAAAAGTGTTGATTTCAACACCCTAATACACTCCTAAAAATATTATTTTGAAAATTGTTACATTACCACTACAAAAAGTGTTGATTTCAACACCCTAATACACTCCTAAAAATATTATTTTGAAAATTGTTACATTACCACTACAAAAAGTTTTGATTTCAACACCCTAATACACTCCTAAAAATATTATTTTGAAAATTTTTACATTACCACTACAAAAGTGTTGATTTCAACACCCTAATACACTCCTAAAAATATTATTTTGAAAATTGTTACATTACCACTACAAAAAGTGTTGATTTCAACACCCTAATACACTCCTAAAAATATTATTTTGAAAATTGTTACATTACCACTACAAAAAGTGTTGATTTCAACACCCTAATACACTCCTAAAAATATTATTTTGAAAATTGTTACATTACCACTACAAAAAGTGTTGATTTCAACACCCTAATACACTCCTAAAAATATTATTTTGAAAATTGTTACATTACCACTACAAAAAGTGTTGATTTCAACACCCTAATACACTCCTAAAAATATTATTTTGAAAATTGTTACATTACCACTACAAAAGTGTTGATTTCAACACCCTAATACACTCCTAAAAATATTATTTTGAAAATTGTTACATTACCACTACAAAAAGTGTTGATTTCAACACCCTAATACACTCCTAAAAATATTATTTTGAAAATTGTTACATTACCGCTACAAAAGTGTTGATTTTAACACCCTAATACACTCCTAAAAATATTATTTTGAAAATTGTTACATTACCACTACAAAAAGTGTTGATTTCAACACCCTAATACACTCCTAAAAATATTATTTTGAAAATTTTTACATTACCACTACAAAAGTGTTGATTTTAACACCCTAATACACTCCTAAAAATATTATTTTGAAAATTGTTACATTACCACTACAAAAGTGTTGATTTTAACACCCTAATACACTCCTTAAAATATTATTTTGAAAATTGTTACATTACCACTACAAAATATGTTGATTTCAACACCCTAATACACTCCTAAAAATATTATTTTGAAAATTGTTACATTACCACTACAAAAAGTGTTGATTTCAACACCCTAATACACTCCTAAAAATATTATTTTGAAAATTGTTACATTACCACTACAAAAAGTGTTGATTTCAACACCCTAATACACTCCTAAAAATATTATTTTGAAAATTGTTACATTACCACTACAAAAGTGTTGATTTCAACACCCTAATACACTCCTAAAAATATTATTTTGAAAATTGTTACATTACCACTACAAAAAGTTATGATTTCAACACCCTAATACACTCCTAAAAATATTATTTTGAAAATTGTTACATTACCACTACCAAAAGTGTTGATTTCAACACCCTAATACACTCCTAAAAATATTATTTTGAAAATTGTTACATTACCACTACAAAAAGTGTTGATTTCAACACCCTAATACACTCCTAAAAATATTATTTTGAAAATTGTTACATTACCACTACAAAAAGTGTTGATTTCAACACCCTAATACACTCCTAAAAATATTATTTTGAAAATTGTTACATTACCACTACAAAAGTGTTGATTTCAACACCCTAATACACTCCTAAAAATATTATTTTGAAAATTGTTACATTACCACTACAAAAAGTTATGATTTCAACACCCTAATACACTCCTAAAAATATTATTTTGAAAATTGTTACATTACCACTACCAAAAGTGTTGATTTCAACACCCTAATACACTCCTAAAAATATTATTTTGAAAATTGTTACATTACCACTACAAAAAGTGTTGATTTCAACACCCTAATACACTCCTAAAAATATTATTTTGAAAATTGTTACATTACCACTACAAAAAGTGTTGATTTCAACACCCTAATACACTCCTAAAAATATTATTTTGAAAATTGTTACATTACCACTACAAAAAGTGTTGATTTCAACACCCTAATACACTCCTAAAAATATTAAGTAACGTAAGATTTCAACACCTTAATACACTCCTAAAAATATTATTTTGAAAATTGTTACATTACCACTACAAAAACTGTTGATTTCAACACCCTAATACACTCCTAAAAATATTATTAAGTAACGTGAGATTTCAACACCCTAATACACTCCTAAAAATATTATTTTGAAAATTGTTGCATTACCACTACAAAAAGTGTTGATTTCAACACCCTAATACACTCCTAAAAATATTATTAAGCAACGTGAGATTTCAACACCCTAATACACTCCTAAAAATATTATTTTGAAAATTGTTACATTACCACTACAAAAAGTGTTGATTTCAACACCCTAATACACTCCTAAAAATATTATTAAGTAACGTGAGATTTCAACACCCTAATACACTCCTAAAAATATTATTAAGTAACGTGAGATTTCAACACCCTAATACACTCCTAAAAATATTATTAAGTAACGTGAGATTTCAACACCCTGATACACTCCTAAAAATATTATTTTGAAAATTGTTACATTACCACTACAAAAAGTGTTGATTTCAACACCCTAATACACTCCTAAAAATATTATTTTGAAAATTGTTGCATTACCACTACAAAAAGTGTTGATTTCAACACCCTAATACACTCCTAAAAATATTATTTTGAAAATTGTTACATTACCACTACAAAAAGTTTTGATTTCAACACCCTAATACACTCCTAAAAATATTATTTTGAAAATTTTTACATTACCACTACAAAAGTGTTGATTTCAACACCCTAATACACTCCTAAAAATATTATTTTGAAAATTGTTACATTACCACTACAAAAAGTGTTGATTTCAACACCCTAATACACTCCTAAAAATATTATTTTGAAAATTGTTACATTACCACTACAAAAAGTGTTGATTTCAACACCCTAATACACTCCTAAAAATATTATTTTGAAAATTGTTACATTACCACTACAAAAAGTGTTGATTTCAACACCCTAATACACTCCTAAAAATATTATTTTGAAAATTGTTACATTACCACTACAAAAAGTGTTGATTTCAACACCCTAATACACTCCTAAAAATATTATTTTGAAAATTGTTACATTACCACTACAAAAAGTGTTGATTTCAACACCCTAATACACTCCTAAAAATATTATTTTGAAAATTGTTACATTACCACTACAAAAGTGTTGATTTCAACACCCTAATACACTCCTAAAAATATTATTTTGAAAATTGTTACATTACCACTACAAAAAGTGTTGATTTCAACACCCTAATACACTCCTAAAAATATTATTTTGAAAATTGTTACATTACCACTACAAAAAGTGTTGATTTCAACACCCTAATACACTCCTAAAAATATTATTTTGAAAATTGTTACATTACCACTACAAAAAGTGTTGATTTCAACACCCTAATACACTCCTAAAAATATTATTTTGAAAATTGTTACATTACCGCTACAAAAGTGTTGATTTTAACACCCTAATACACTCCTAAAAATATTATTTTGAAAATTGTTACATTACCACTACAAAAAGTGTTGATTTCAACACCCTAATACACTCCTAAAAATATTATTTTGAAAATTTTTACATTACACTACAAAAGTGTTGATTTTAACACCCTAATACACTCCTAAAAATATTATTTTGAAAATTGTTACATTACCACTACAAAAGTGTTGATTTTAACACCCTAATACACTCCTTAAAATATTATTTTGAAAATTGTTACATTACCACTACAAAATATGTTGATTTCAACACCCTAATACACTCCTAAAAATATTATTTTGAAAATTGTTACATTACCACTACAAAAAGTGTTGATTTCAACACCCTAATACACTCCTAAAAATATTATTAAGTAACGTGAGATTTCAACACCCTAATACACTCCTAAAAATATTATTAAGTAACGTGAGATTTCAACACCCTAATACACTCCTAAAAATATTATTAAGTAACGTGAGATTTCAACACCCTAATACACTCCTAAAAATATTATTTTGAAAATTGTTACATTACCACTACAAAAAGTGTTGATTTCAACACCCTAATACACTCCTAAAAATATTATTTTGAAAATTGTTGCATTACCACTACAAAAAGTGTTGATTTCAACACCCTAATACACTCCTAAAAATATTATTTTTAAAATTGTTACATTACCACTACAAAAAGTTTTGATTTCAACACCCTAATACACTCCTAAAAATATTATTTTGAAAATTTTTACATTACCACTACAAAAGTGTTGATTTCAACACCCTAATACACTCCTAAAAATATTATTTTGAAAATTGTTACATTACCACTACAAAAAGTGTTGATTTCAACACCCTAATACACTCCTAAAAATATTATTTTGAAAATTGTTACATTACCACTACAAAAAGTGTTGATTTCAACACCCTAATACACTCCTAAAAATATTATTTTGAAAATTGTTACATAACCACTACAAAAAGTGTTGATTTCAACACCCTAATACACTCCTAAAAATATTATTTTGAAAATTGTTACATTACCACTACAAAAAGTGTTGATTTCAACACCCTAATACACTCCTAAAAATATTATTTTGAAAATTGTTACATTACCACTACAAAAGTGTTGATTTCAACACCCTAATACACTCCTAAAAATATTATTTTGAAAATTGTTACATTACCACTACAAAAAGTGTTGATTTCAACACCCTAATACACTCCTAAAAATATTATTTTGAAAATTGTTACATTACCACTACAAAAAGTGTTGATTTCAACACCCTAATACACTCCTAAAAATATTATTTTGAAAATTGTTACATTACCACTACAAAAAGTGTTGATTTCAACACCCTAATACACTCCTAAAAATATTATTTTGAAAATTGTTACATTACCGCTACAAAAGTGTTGATTTTAACACCCTAATACACTCCTAAAAATATTATTTTGAAAATTGTTACATTACCACTACAAAAAGTGTTGATTTCAACACCCTAATACACTCCTAAAAATATTATTTTGAAAATTTTTACATTACACTACAAAAGTGTTGATTTTAACACCCTAATACACTCCTAAAAATATTATTTTGAAAATTGTTACATTACCACTACAAAAGTGTTGATTTTAACACCCTAATACACTCCTTAAAATATTATTTTGAAAATTGTTACATTACCACTACAAAATATGTTGATTTCAACACCCTAATACACTCCTAAAAATATTATTTTGAAAATTGTTACATTACCACTACAAAAAGTGTTGATTTCAACACCCTAATACACTCCTAAAAATATTATTTTGAAAATTGTTACATTACCACTACAAAAAGTGTTGATTTCAACACCCTAATACACTCCTAAAAATATTATTTTGAAAATTGTTACATTACCACTACAAAAGTGTTGATTTCAACACCCTAATACACTCCTAAAAATATTATTTTGAAAATTGTTACATTACCACTACAAAAAGTTATGATTTCAACACCCTAATACACTCCTAAAAATATTATTTTGAAAATTGTTACATTACCACTACCAAAAGTGTTGATTTCAACACCCTAATACACTCCTAAAAATATTATTTTGAAAATTGTTACATTACCACTACAAAAAGTGTTGATTTCAACACCCTAATACACTCCTAAAAATATTATTTTGAAAATTGTTACATTACCACTACAAAAAGTGTTGATTTCAACACCCTAATACACTCCTAAAAATATTATTTTGAAAATTGTTACATTACCACTACAAACAGTGTTGATTTCAACACCCTAATACACTCCTAAAAATATTAAGTAACGTAAGATTTCAACACCTTAATACACTCCTAAAAATATTATTTTGAAAATTGTTACATTACCACTACAAAAACTGTTGATTTCAACACCCTAATACACTCCTAAAAATATTATTAAGCAACGTGAGATTTCAACACCCTAATACACTCCTAAAAATATTATTTTGAAAATTGTTACATTACCACTACAAAAAGTGTTGATTTCAACACCCTAATACACTCCTAAAAATATTATTAAGTAACGTGAGATTTCAACACCCTAATACACTCCTAAAAATATTATTAAGTAACGTGAGATTTCAACACCCTAATACACTCCTAAAAATATTATTAAGTAACGTGAGATTTCAACACCCTAATACACTCCTAAAAATATTATTTTGAAAATTGTTACATTACCACTACAAAAAGTGTTGATTTCAACACCCTAATACACTCCTAAAAATATTATTTTGAAAATTGTTGCATTACCACTACAAAAAGTGTTGATTTCAACACCCTAATACACTCCTAAAAATATTAAGTAACGTAAGATTTCAACACCTTAATACACTCCTAAAAATATTATTTTGAAAATTGTTACATTACCACTACAAAAAGTGTTGATTTCAACACCCTAATACACTCCTAAAAATATTATTAAGTAACGTGAGATTTCAACACCCTAATACACTCCTAAAAATATTATTTTGAAAATTGTTGCATTACCACTACAAAAAGTGTTGATTTCAACACCCTAATACACTCCTAAAAATATTATTAAGCAACGTGAGATTTCAACACCCTAATACACTCCTAAAAATATTATTTTGAAAATTGTTACATTACCACTACAAAAAGTGTTGATTTCAACACCCTAATACACTCCTAAAAATATTATTAAGTAACGTGAGATTTCAAAACCCTAATACACTCCAAAAAATATTTTTTGGAAAATTGTTACATTACCACTACAAAAAGTGTTGATTTCAACACCCTAATACACTCCTAAAAATATTATTAAGTTACGTGAGATTTCAACACCCTAATACACTCCTAAAAATATTATTTTGAAAATTGTTACATTACCACTACAAAAAGTGTTGATTTCAACACCCTAATACACTCCTAAAAATATTATTTAGTAACGTGAGATTTCAACACCCATATACACTCCTAAAAATATTATTTTGAAAATTGTTACATTACCACTACAAAAAGTTTTGATTTCAACACCCTAATACACTCCTTAAAATATTATTTAGTAACGTGAGATTTCAACACCCTAATACACTCCTAAAAATATTATTTTGAAAATTGTTACATTACCACTACAAAAAGTGTTGATTTCAACACCCTAATACACTCCTAAAAATATTATTAAGTAACGTGAGATTTCAACACCCTAATACACTCCTAAAAATATTATTTTGAAAATTGTTACATTACCACTACAAAAAGTTTTGATTTCAACACCCTAATACACTCCTAAAAATATTATTAAGTAACGTGAGATTTCAAAACCCTAATACACTCCTAAAAATATTTTTTGGAAAATTGTTACATTACCACTACAAAAAGTGTTGATTTCAACACCCTAATACACTCCTAAAAATATTATTAAGTTACGTGAGATTTCAACACCCTAATACACTCCTAAAAATATTATTTTGAAAATTGTTACATTACCACTACAAAAAGTGTTGATTTCAACACCCTAATACACTCCTAAAAATATTATTTAGTAACGTGAGATTTCAACACCCATATACACTCCTAAAAATATTATTTTGAAAATTGTTACATTACCACTACAAAAAGTTTTGATTTCAACACCCTAATACACTCCTTAAAATATTATTTAGTAACGTGAGATTTCAACACCCTAATACACTCCTAAAAATATTATTTTGAAAATTGTTACATTACCACTACAAAAAGTGTTGATTTCAACACCCTAATACACTCCTAAAAATATTATTAAGTAACGTGAGATTTCAACACCCTAATACACTCCTAAAAATATTATTTTGAAAATTGTTACATTACCACTACAAAAAGTTTTGATTTCAACACCCTAATACACTCCTAAAAATATTATTTTGAAAATTGTTACATTACCACTACAAAAAGTGTTGATTTCAACACCCTAATACACTCCTTAAAATATTATTAAGTAACGTGAGATTTCAACACCCTAATACACTCATAAAAATATTATTAAGTAACGTGAGATTTCAACACCCTAATACACTCCTAAAAATATTATTAAGTAACGTGAGATTTCAACACCCTAATACACTCCTAAAAATATTATTTTGAAAATTGTTACATTACCACTACAAAAAGTTTTGATTTCAACACCCTAATACACTCCTAAAAATATTATTAAGTAACGTTAGATTTCAACACCCTAATACACTCCTAAAAATATTATTTTGAAAATTGTTACATTACCACTACCAAAAGTGTTGATTTCAACACCCTAATACACTCCTTAAAATATTATTAAGTAACGTGAGATTTCAACACCCTAATACACTCCTAAAAATATTATTTTGAAAATTGTTACATTACCACTACAAAAAGTGTTGATTTCAACACCCTAATACACTCCTAAAAATATTATTAAGTAACGTGAGATTTCAACACCCTAATACACTCCTAAAAATATTATTAAGTAACGTGAGATTTCAACACCCTAATACACTCCTAAAAAAATTATTAAGTAACGTGAGATTTCAACACCCTAATACACTCCTAAAAATATTATTTTGAAAATTGTTACATTACCACTACAAAAAGTGTTGATTTCAACACCCTAATACACTCCTAAAAATATTATTTTGAAAATTGTTGCATTACCACTACAAAAAGTGTTGATTTCAACACCCTAATACACTCCTAAAAATATTAAGTAACGTAAGATTTCAACACCTTAATACACTCCTAAAAATATTATTTTGAAAATTGTTACATTACCACTACAAAAAGTGTTGATTTCAACACCCTAATACACTCCTAAAAATATTATTAAGTAACGTGAGATTTCAACACCCTAATACACTCCTAAAAATATTATTTTGAAAATTGTTGCATTACCACTACAAAAAGTGTTGATTTCAACACCCTAATACACTCCTAAAAATATTATTAAGCAACGTGAGATTTCAACACCCTAATACACTCCTAAAAATATTATTTTGAAAATTGTTACATTACCACTACAAAAAGTGTTGATTTCAACACCCTAATACACTCCTAAAAATATTATTAAGTAACGTGAGATTTCAAAACCCTAATACACTCCTAAAAATATTTTTTGGAAAATTGTTACATTACCACTACAAAAAGTGTTGATTTCAACACCCTAATACACTCCTAAAAATATTATTAAGTTACGTGAGATTTCAACACCCTAATACACTCCTAAAAATATTATTTTGAAAATTGTTACATTACCACTACAAAAAGTGTTGATTTCAACACCCTAATACACTCCTAAAAATATTATTTAGTAACGTGAGATTTCAACACCCATATACACTCCTAAAAATATTATTTTGAAAATTGTTACATTACCACTACAAAAAGTTTTGATTTCAACACCCTAATACACTCCTTAAAATATTATTTAGTAACGTGAGATTTCAACACCCTAATACACTCCTAAAAATATTATTTTGAAAATTGTTACATTACCACTACAAAAAGTGTTGATTTCAACACCCTAATACACTCCTAAAAATATTATTAAGTAACGTGAGATTTCAACACCCTAATACACTCCTAAAAATATTATTTTGAAAATTGTTACATTACCACTACAAAAAGTTTTGATTTCAACACCCTAATACACTCCTAAAAATATTATTAAGTAACGTGAGATTTCAAAACCCTAATACACTCCTAAAAATATTTTTTGGAAAATTGTTACATTACCACTACAAAAAGTGTTGATTTCAACACCCTAATACACTCCTAAAAATATTATTAAGTTACGTGAGATTACAACACCCTAATACACTCCTAAAAATATTATTTTGAAAATTGTTACATTACCACTACAAAAAGTGTTGATTTCAACACCCTAATACACTCCTAAAAATATTATTTAGTAACGTGAGATTTCAACACCCATATACACTCCTAAAAATATTATTTTGAAAATTGTTACATTACCACTACAAAAAGTTTTGATTTCAACACCCTAATACACTCCTTAAAATATTATTTAGTAACGTGAGATTTCAACACCCTAATACACTCCTAAAAATATTATTTTGAAAATTGTTACATTACCACTACAAAAAGTGTTGATTTCAACACCCTAATACACTCCTAAAAATATTATTAAGTAACGTGAGATTTCAACACCCTAATACACTCCTAAAAATATTATTTTGAAAATTGTTACATTACCACTACAAAAAGTGTTGATTTCAACACCCTAATACACTCCTAAAAATATTATTTTGAAAATTGTTACATTACCACTACAAAAGTGTTGATTTCAACACCCTAATACACTCCTAAAAATATTATTTTGAAAATTGTTACATTACCACTACAAAAAGTTATGATTTCAACACCCTAATACACTCCTAAAAATATTATTTTGAAAATTGTTACATTACCACTACCAAAAGTGTTGATTTCAACACCCTAATACACTCCTAAAAATATTATTTTGAAAATTGTTACATTACCACTACAAAAAGTGTTGATTTCAACACCCTAATACACTCCTAAAAATATTATTTTGAAAATTGTTACATTACCACTACAAAAAGTGTTGATTTCAACACCCTAATACACTCCTAAAAATATTATTTTGAAAATTGTTACATTACCACTACAAAAAGTGTTGATTTCAACACCCTAATACACTCCTAAAAATATTAAGTAACGTAAGATTTCAACACCTTAATACACTCCTAAAAATATTATTTTGAAAATTGTTACATTACCACTACAAAAACTGTTGATTTCAACACCCTAATACACTCCTAAAAATATTATTAAGTAACGTGAGATTTCAACACCCTAATACACTCCTAAAAATATTATTTTGAAAATTGTTGCATTACCACTACAAAAAGTGTTGATTTCAACACCCTAATACACTCCTAAAAATATTATTAAGCAACGTGAGATTTCAACACCCTAATACACTCCTAAAAATATTATTTTGAAAATTGTTACATTACCACTACAAAAAGTGTTGATTTCAACACCCTAATACACTCCTAAAAATATTATTAAGTAACGTGAGATTTCAACACCCTAATACACTCCTAAAAATATTATTAAGTAACGTGAGATTTCAACACCCTAATACACTCCTAAAAATATTATTAAGTAACGTGAGATTTCAACACCCTAATACACTCCTAAAAATATTATTTTGAAAATTGTTACATTACCACTACAAAAAGTGTTGATTTCAACACCCTAATACACTCCTAAAAATATTATTTTGAAAATTGTTGCATTACCACTACAAAAAGTGTTGATTTCAACACCCTAATACACTCCTAAAAATATTAAGTAACGTAAGATTTCAACACCTTAATACACTCCTAAAAATATTATTTTGAAAATTGTTACATTACCACTACAAAAAGTGTTGATTTCAACACCCTAATACACTCCTAAAAATATTATTAAGTTACGTGAGATTTCAACACCCTAATACACTCCTAAAAATATTATTTTGAAAATTGTTACATTACCACTACAAAAAGTGTTGATTTCAACACCCTAATACACTCCTAAAAATATTATTTAGTAACGTGAGATTTCAACACCCATATACACTCCTAAAAATATTATTTTGAAAATTGTTACATTACCACTACAAAAAGTTTTGATTTCAACACCCTAATACACTCCTTAAAATATTATTTAGTAACGTGAGATTTCAACACCCTAATACACTCCTAAAAATATTATTTTGAAAATTGTTACATTACCACTACAAAAAGTGTTGATTTCAACACCCTAATACACTCCTAAAAATATTATTAAGTAACGTGAGATTTCAACACCCTAATACACTCCTAAAAATATTATTTTGAAAATTGTTACATTACCACTACTAAAAGTTTTGATTTCAACACCCTAATACACTCCTAAAAATATTATTAAGTAACGTGAGATTTCAAAACCCTAATACACTCCTAAAAATATTTTTTGGAAAATTGTTACATTACCACTACAAAAAGTGTTGATTTCAACACCCTAATACACTCCTAAAAATATTATTAAGTTACGTGAGATTTCAACACCCTAATACACTCCTAAAAATATTATTTTGAAAATTGTTACATTACCACTACAAAAAGTGTTGATTTCAACACCCTAATACACTCCTAAAAATATTATTTAGTAACGTGAGATTTCAACACCCATATACACTCCTAAAAATATTATTTTGAAAATTGTTACATTACCACTACAAAAAGTTTTGATTTCAACACCCTAATACACTCCTTAAAATATTATTTAGTAACGTGAGATTTCAACACCCTAATACACTCCTAAAAATATTATTTTGAAAATTGTTACATTACCACTACAAAAAGTGTTGATTTCAACACCCTAATACACTCCTAAAAATATTATTTTGAAAATTGTTACATTACCACTACAAAAAGTGTTGATTTCAACACCCTAATACACTCCTTAAAATATTATTAAGTAACGTGAGATTTCAACACCCTAATACACTCATAAAAATATTATTAAGTAACGTGAGATTTCAACACCCTAATACACTCCTAAAAATATTATTAAGTAACGTGAGATTTCAACACCCTAATACACTCCTAAAAATATTATTTTGAAAATTGTTACATTACCACTACAAAAAGTTTTGATTTCAACACCCTAATACACTCCTAAAAATATTATTAAGTAACGTGAGATTTCAACACCCTAATACACTCCTAAAAATATTATTTTGAAAATTGTTACATTACCACTACCAAAAGTGTTGATTTCAACACCCTAATACACTCCTTAAAATATTATTAAGTAACGTGAGATTTCAACACCCTAATACACTCCTAAAAATATTATTTTGAAAATTGTTACATTACCGCTACAAAAGTGTTGATTTTAACACCCTAATACACTCCTAAAAATATTATTTTGAAAATTGTTACATTACCACTACAAAAAGTGTTGATTTCAACACCCTAATACACTCCTAAAAATATTATTTTGAAAATTTTTACATTACCACTACAAAAGTGTTGATTTTAACACCCTAATACACTCCTAAAAATATTATTTTGAAAATTGTTACATTACCACTACAAAAGTGTTGATTTTAACACCCTAATACACTCCTTAAAATATTATTTTGAAAATTGTTACATTACCACTACAAAATATGTTGATTTAAACACCCTAATACACTCCTAAAAATATTATTTTGAAAATTGTTACATTACCACTACAAAAAGTGTTGATTTCAACACCCTAATACACTCCTAAAAATATTATTTTGAAAATTGTTACATTACCACTACAAAAAGTGTTGATTTCAACACCCTAATACACTCCTAAAAATATTATTTTGAAAATTGTTACATTACCACTACAAAAGTGTTGATTTCAACACCCTAATACACTCCTAAAAATATTATTTTGAAAATTGTTACATTACCACTACAAAAAGTTATGATTTCAACACCCTAATACACTCCTAAAAATATTATTTTGAAAATTGTTACATTACCACTACCAAAAGTGTTGATTTCAACACCCTAATACACTCCTAAAAATATTATTTTGAAAATTGTTACATTACCACTACAAAAAGTGTTGATTTCAACACCCTAATACACTCCTAAAAATATTATTTTGAAAATTGTTACATTACCACTACAAAAAGTGTTGATTTCAACACCCTAATACACTCCTAAAAATATTATTTTGAAAATTGTTACATTACCACTACAAAAAGTGTTGATTTCAACACCCTAATACACTCCTAAAAATATTAAGTAACGTAAGATTTCAACACCTTAATACACTCCTAAAAATATTATTTTGAAAATTGTTACATTACCACTACAAAAACTCTTGATTTCAACACCCTAATACACTCCTTAAAATATTATTTAGTAACGTGAGATTTCAACACCCTAATACACTCCTAAAAATATTATTTTGAAAATTGTTACATTACCACTACAAAAAGTGTTGATTTCAACACCCTAATACACTCCTAAAAATATTATTAAGTAACGTGAGATTTCAACACCCTAATACACTCCTAAAAATATTATTTTGAAAATTGTTACATTACCACTACAAAAAGTTTTGATTTCAACACCCTAATACACTCCTAAAAATATTATTTTGAAAATTGTTACATTACCACTACAAAAAGTGTTGATTTCAACACCCTAATACACTCCTTAAAATATTATTAAGTAACGTGAGATTTCAACACCCTAATACACTCATAAAAATATTATTAAGTAACGTGAGATTTCAACACCCTAATACACTCCTAAAAATATTATTAAGTAACGTGAGATTTCAACACCGTAATACACTCCTAAAAATATTATTTTGAAAATTGTTACATTACCACTACAAAAAGTTTTGATTTCAACACCCTAATACACTCCTAAAAATATTATTAAGTAACGTGAGATTTCAACACCCTAATACACTCCTAAAAATATTATTTTGAAAATTGTTACATTACCACTACCAAAAGTGTTGATTTCAACACCCTAATACACTATTTAAAATATTATTAAGTAACGTGAGATTTCAACACCCTAATACACTCCTAAAAATATTATTTTGAAAATTGTTACATTACCGCTACAAAAGTGTTGATTTTAACACCCTAATACACTCCTAAAAATATTATTTTGAAAATTGTTACATTACCACTACAAAAAGTGTTGATTTCAACACCCTAATACACTCCTAAAAATATTATTTTGAAAATTTTTACATTACCACTACAAAAGTGTTGATTTTAACACCCTAATACACTCCTAAAAATATTATTTTGAAAATTGTTACATTACCACTACAAAAGTGTTGATTTTAACACCCTAATACACTCCTTAAAATATTATTTTGAAAATTGTTACATTACCACTACAAAATATGTTGATTTCAACACCCTAATACACTCCTAAAAATATTATTTTGAAAATTGTTACATTACCACTACAAAAAGTGTTGATTTCAACACCCTAATACACTCCTAAAAATATTATTTTGAAAATTGTTACATTACCACTACAAAAAGTGTTGATTTCAACACCCTAATACACTCCTAAAAATATTATTTTGAAAATTGTTACATTACCACTACAAAAGTGTTGATTTCAACACCCTAATACACTCCTAAAAATATTATTTTGAAAATTGTTACATTACCACTACAAAAAGTTATGATTTCAACACCCTAATACACTCCTAAAAATATTATTTTGAAAATTGTTACATTACCACTACCAAAAGTGTTGATTTCAACACCCTAATACACTCCTAAAAATATTATTTTGAAAATTGTTACATTACCACTACAAAAAGTGTTGATTTCAACACCCTAATACACTCCTAAAAATATTATTTTGAAAATTGTTACATTACCACTACAAAAAGTGTTGATTTCAACACCCTAATACACTCCTAAAAATATTATTTTGAAAATTGTTACATTACCACTACAAAAAGTGTTGATTTCAACACCCTAATACACTCCTAAAAATATTAAGTAACGTAAGATTTCAACACCTTAATACACTCCTAAAAATATTATTTTGAAAATTGTTACATTACCACTACAAAAACTCTTGATTTCAACACCCTAATACACTCCTAAAAATATTATTAAGTAACGTGAGATTTCAACACCCTAATACACTCCTAAAAATATTATTTTGAAAATTGTTGCATTACCACTACAAAAAGTGTTGATTTCAACACCCTAATACACTCCTAAAAATATTATTAAGCAACGTGAGATTTCAACACCCTAATACACTCCTAAAAATATTATTTTGAAAATTGTTACATTACCACTACAAAAAGTGTTGATTTCAACACCCTAATACACTCCTAAAAATATTATTAAGTAACGTGAGATTTCAACACCCTAATACACTCCTAAAAATATTATTAAGTAACGTGAGATTTCAACACCCTAATACACTCCTAAAAATATTATTAAGTAACGTGAGATTTCAACACCCTAATACACTCCTAAAAATATTATTTTGAAAATTGTTACATTACCACTACAAAAAGTGTTGATTTCAACACCCTAATACACTCCTAAAAATATTATTTTGAAAATTGTTACATTACCACTACAAAAAGTGTTGATTTCAACACCCTAATACACTCCTTAAAATATTATTAAGTAACGTGAGATTTCAACACCCTAATACACTCATAAAAATATTATTAAGTAACGTGAGATTTCAACACCCTAATACACTCCTAAAAATATTATTAAGTAACGTGAGATTTCAACACCCTAATACACTCCTAAAAATATTATTTTGAAAATTGTTACATTACCACTACAAAAAGTTTTGATTTCAACACCCTAATACACTCCTAAAAATATTATTAAGTAACGTGAGATTTCAACACCCTAATACACTCCTAAAAATATTATTTTGAAAATTGTTACATTACCACTACCAAAAGTGTTGATTTCAACACCCTAATACACTCCTTAAAATATTATTAAGTAACGTGAGATTTCAACACCCTAATACACTCCTAAAAATATTATTAAGTAACGTGAGATTTCAACACCCTAATACACTCCTAAAAATATTATTTTGAAAATTGTTACATTACCACTACAAAAAGTGTTGATTTCAACACCCTAATACACTCCTAAAAATATTATTAAGTAACGTGAGATTTCAACACCCTAATACACTCCTAAAAATATTATTAAGTAACGTGAGATTTCAACACCCTAATACACTCCTAAAAATATTATTTTGAAAATTGTTACATTACCACTGCAAAAAGTATTGATTTCAACACCCTAATACACTCCTAAAAATATTATTAAGTAACGTGAGATTTCAACACCCTAATACACTCCTAAAAATATTATTTTGAAAATTGTTACATTACCACTACAAAAAGTGTTGATTTCAACACCCTAATACACTCCTTAAAATATTATTAAGTAACGTAAGATTTCAACACCCTAATACACTCCTTAAAATATTATTAAGTAACGTGAGATTTCAACACCCTAATACACTCTTAAAAATATTAAGATAACATGAGATTTGCTTAAGATTTTTGCTTTTAATTAAAAAAAAAAACTTGTATGGTCGAATTTCAAATTTTAGCTATTCGTTTTTATAAAGTCTGATAACTTAATATGAAGAATTGGATTCATCGCGTTTTGCATTCGAACGGCTAAAA
>OY744552.1:48767169-48774669 GCA_963556195.1 Sepiola atlantica
ATATATTTTCAATCAAGACTCATCAGCATAGAAGTACGACTATTCACCACCGGTCACACGATTCGAAACCCTGGATTACAAGTATTTTTCAACCCCAATCCAATGTCGCTAACCGATAGGCCAGTTCTGAACAGCTTATAAACAATGATAATTTTAACACTTTTAAAGGCGGCGAAACGTACAGGCATTCAACTTCTATAAGTGAAGGAATGATGCATATAAAGCAAGTGACGTTACGCTGTGTTATTACTACCATTTACAGTGCTCTACTTTTTAACGAGGAGCTTCAAATATAAATATTTGTTATTGTTCATTTTATCTATGGACGTATACGTTTCGTCTCTTTTTCAATCAAGACTCATCAGCATAGAAGTATGACTATTCACCACCGGTCACACGATTCGAAACCCTGGATTACAAGTATTTTTACAAGTATTCTAAATATTATTATACTTTTTTTTCCAACATAACCAGCTTATACTTTTTCTGTTAACTGATTACACACACACACACATATATATAACTTTGCCGGCCCCTTCAATTTCACGTATTTGGACTGCTGTTTGTATCTTGGAGTAATGTCCTTCCTGATTATGCTTCTCAACTTGTATGACCTGGATGGACTGTATGGATTCAACAAAAGTATGTTTTTGGATTGATATGTTTGATGTTATGTAATTTTATATATTTTCAAAGCGTAATTTTATTGCCTGTAGTAGTATAACTGCGGTAATGGTCCTCTGAAGAGAAGAATTATCTTTGAAAACTCATGAGCTAAGGACTTAAGGATGCTTTGCATGAACTTTGAATTCTAATAAAATTTGATTAACACCTTATTTTATTACTTCATTTTATATTATAATATTAATGCTCTATCCAGTATATTGAGCTTCAGTTTTTTATCCGGATGTTTCACTAATTATAAGATATTAGTTGACGCTTATATCTTCTGTTGGATTGCTTCATATATATATATATATATATATATATATATATATATAAGCGCACATGTTGGAAAAGAAGTATAATAATATTCAATAAAAAAACGAGAATGAAGAAAAAATAAAGAAACGAGCAACTTACAATTTCGTGCCGAATTTATTGGACGATTTTATAAACAAAGTAAAGTAAATCCCAATTTCAGTTTTTGTTTTTTTTTGTGTTTTTTCTGTAGGAAATTTTCGGGAAACAATTCCCTTCTTCAGACCGTCTGTGAGTGTTAACATACTTCTTAATAATGGCGAATATATATATATTTATATATAACATTTATTTAAGTAATAATGGATTACTAGAGACATGTCAAGAGCCCGTACATTTAGAATATATAGGGCACTCATTCTGCCAATATCCATATACGGTTCAATAACAATGGACTACTGGAGGACAAAAAGTCTGAACCCTGTTGATGTTTGACATGAAATATCTTAGGACAATCCTCAAGGTTACTAGGAATGACAGGATTAATAATGCTTGCATACGCGAAGCGCTGGGCATGACGGAGACTAGCTAATATGTGGTTTCGACTAGGAGGCTTCGATGGTTTATTCATGTTTCTAGGAATAGTTGGATGAAAAATGCCAGCTACAGAAAAGGCTTCTCAAACGCAAGACCAAGAGGACGCCGACCAAAAGATGGCCCGACAGAATTAGGGAACAGTGCGGCGTTCCTCTTCAAACAGACGAGAAATATGCAATTCGGAGAAAGAGTTTTGTGTTCAATAAAGCGAGGCGACGTTAAGTCCTGTGTGATAAAAGCAAAAAGTATATATATATATATATATATATATATATATATATATATAATGGATTGAATGAAAGAATAAAATGAGAAATCAATCAAACTTTATTACATATCAAATTTCAAGCAAAAAGTACTGTAAAATCCTTAATCCATGGATTTTCAAAGAATATCTTCTCCTCAAAGGACTATTAGCGCAATGACATCGCTGCGAGTACAAAATTTTGCTTTCAAAATATATAAAAATATATAAATAACATAAAATATAACGGCAAAAAAACACACTTTTATGTTAACATACCCCATCATGGTCGGGGTTGATTTGATGTTTAATATTTGCAATGTATCCAAGTCAAAAAGCTTTTAAAGAAGTTAAAATAAAAAGTTTCTAAAGCAACAGTGCAAGTAGTGAACATTAATTCAAAACCACAAATTAAAAAAATGTGTGTGTTATGCATTTAATGGCTGACAGTTAAGAAAAGTCCAGCGTTAAATCACTGTGTAATTAAAATTAAAATGATCATAGAAAATGCAAGATAAAAGACAGATAACGTGCAAAAATGAATTACGAAAACAACTTAACCACTTAAATAGCATAACTAACTCTATTTTAAGTTACGTAAAACGTTCCTTTTGGCCGAGATCAAAGTGTAGTATCTGTTCCGATGGATACTGCACCACATAGACTGGTATCGTCTTGGCCTTCGGGGCTTGATTCCGCCGGTCTATGTGTTTGCCCTGTGCAGTTCAAGGAGATCCACCCTCCCAGGCTTTACCTCCCCTCTTTGGGGAGGAGTAAGTTTATTGCTTACTGCCTGAGGCGCCCCTACCGGGAAATGCCGACGGGGCTGCCCAGGCAATTTTTAATGGCCAGAGTGCTTACCTTCTCGGGCGCTGGCTTTTCAAGTCCCACTTTCCCGATCCGACCTTGGGTCACATCTTACCTTGTGGGAGTAAGATAAAACTGGCCTTGTGCCTAACCTCCTGGAGAGGAGGTAAATAAATACTCACTGTATTAAAAAATATATACCAGAGAGCGCAGTGCTTGTCGTTATAATAACCCTAACAGGTTCACACTAACTGCAATCATATAATCCCGGGCAATGCCGGATCCGGTCAGCTAGTATATAAAAAAATCACGTTAACATAGATAGTTTGCTGCAATTATGAGTTGTTTATGAAGCTGATGAAACGGTGTTTAAATAGTTAACGTCACCGGCTGACAATCTGAATGTGCCAAGTTCGAATCCAGTTCGTTCCACAGAAACACTTTCATTTAGAATATTGGCAACCTTAACGTGGTCCCTCCCATGAGTACCCGATTTCTTTCTCAGAAGAATTCTGATTAGAAAGATATTAGACAAACCAATGCCAAAATAGATAGGTTTGGCTTGGTTGTTTTGTTTTATGGCATATACCCCCTTTTTGGATTATTAAATCCGGCCATTTTCTTTATGTCTTCAAATATTTATTCATCGTGTTTGGTTTAATTGTTTTGTAGAGGAAAATTGTTGTTTTTGTTTTTGACTTTGCAGAACATGATTGAGTTTTGCAAAGAGAAAGGAAACAATCATAACACCAATGTTTGGTAAATTTTAAGTCAGGAAGCCGGTATTATCAGACAGTCCGATTTAGTAGCACCAGGGTTAGGGTTAGGGTTAGATATTAAAAATTATATCATCATCAGAAAAGTTCATTTTATAACGAAAATCTAGATATAGTTTATTATTACCCATTTTAGAGAATTTAAGTACAGAAGACTTCCTGCTAGTTGAATGATAACTTTTGGGACGGGTTAAGATATGGGGGTTCCTTGATAAACCGTGTAGATCAGGGGTACTCAACCTGGGGTTGGCGAACCCCTAGGGGTTCACAACAAGATTTGTAGGGGAACTTTAATGGCTGATGAAACAGGTATTTTTAATAGTAATAGTTATGGATTATGAAATTCAGTGCCTGTGCCTTCATAAAGTTGCTTTTATTATTGGTTTAGAAAAAAAACATGTATCAAAATCTAAGTAATAATTCAAAAAGAAAAAAAGTAAATATAGAATTAGATGTGGTGCAGCTTGTGAAATCGCATCTTGCTTCTTTGCAGATGAAGTTGCAGTCTTACTTTCCCGAATTGAGTGAAACGGAATCAAAATTGATTAGAAACCCATTCATTGTGAATGTGCACCTTGTTCCAGATAGAAGAATTCTTAGAGTTGGCAAACGACTCTGTTGCAAAAAGATGCATTTGAACCGCTTCCTCTCACCAAGTTCTGGTCTAAAACGAGTGAAATTTACCCTGTTGTATCTGTAAGAGTTTTGAACTCTTTACTGGTGTTCCCTAGTACTTACCTGTGCGAGAAAGGATTTTCAACGCTGTTGAATATGAAAACTAAACATCGATCACGAGTGAGTCTGTCTAATACTGCTCCTTGGGAGGTGACGGTGGTTAAGTGGATATCGACACGGACTGAAGACCTGGATGTTCCAAGTTCGAATCCAGTCGGTTCCACAGTACCACTTTCACTTAGGGATGTTGGCAACCTTCTCGTGGTCCTTCCCGTAAGTACCCGATGTCTTTCCAGAAAGATTTCTAACTAGAAAAAAATCGGGGAAACTAATGCCAACACTAGAATCATCTGATTCACACGAAAGAAGAAGAAGAATACTGCTCCTTGAATTGAGGAACTTGCTTGTAATAAACGGGCACAGCCCTCACACTGAAGTTCATGATTGATTGATACCTAATCAAATATTGTTTAACTCCTGCTTGTGTAGCATCATTGTAAAATATTTGTAATACTGATGTTTCTTCTGAATAAGGTCTGAATCAAAATTTGAATAGTTTTATGATATACTTTGCAGAATTATTGTAGTAGAATGAGTTAGTCAATAAATCACAATTATGTTCATTGTCACATAATTGGGAGTTCGGGAAGATAGTTTTATAACTAAGGGGGTTAGGGTTAGGGTTAGGGTTAACGAGAAAAGGGTTGGGACATTCACAGCAAGAACTCATCTTTCTACCTCTACGAAGCTTTTTTTCAAGGAACACGTTACTTCGGGACTGCTTCCTTGCTTATTAAAGCTTTGTCGTCTTCAAATCCAATGGCAACAAATTCGTGTCACGGATTTCCCCTCGAGTAAGAAAACGCAGTTAATACCATGGATCGAGTTTAATACTCCTATAGTGTTCATCATCTTTCAGTTGGTGATAGCATCAATCTCATTAGTACGTATCCTCATGTTGCTCTTCGCCTTGATGTTTGATGATCAAAATATACAAAAAAGAAAACACATAAATATTATCCCTTTTTTTTCAAATCTCTCCCTGTAAATAAAAGATTATAATTTTCTTTTTCTATTTGCCAACCTTCCCCATCGCAATATTGCATTCCAATCTCCTTCGAGCCTCGTTTTTTATGTAAATATTTCGAATCCACATCATCACTCCATTCTCTACCTCCCTCCATCTCTCCATCTGCCCATTCTCCCTCACTCCCTCTCTCCCTCTTATTTTTATTACATTTAGATTACCCAGATCGAGTCGTAACGCGTTTTTTTACAACACCTGACTGATCACAACGCCCAGATATGAAGAGAATCTTTGAACTCTCGTCAGTGTTCCATCGCGATCGAGATCTCGCGTGGCTTTGTGTACAATGGCGACGCCATCATGTCACGCTCTGAAGATTTCTAATTTCAGTTAGCTTACAAGTCAGCCAAGTTAGTGAAACCACTCAGGTTATTAATATATTATAATTCATAAGAAACGATCACTTGGATGTGCATTGATATATATATATATATATATAGGGGAGTTTAGATTGCCTACTGGGGAGTTTGAATAACCTACTGGTGAGTAGTAGTTTAAATTACCTACTAGACACCATCCTCGAGTGTATTCGGCCTCTTTGTGCAAGGGTTTGTCAGGGCAACCTGACATGAGGATACTTCACCCTACAAGTTAACCCTGACCAAATATTCAAAATAAGATAGTATTCAAAGCCCAAATAAGATCCCCTCGACACGGCTATACATTAGCTCATACGATGAATGGTGCACCTTTTCCAAGTAATGTTATCTCAAATAACAACAATTAGCTGGATACTCACACAGACCAGATGAGTTCCTGTCCTGAAATCCGTTAAGACCAAGAGACCAAAAGAAAGATATACTATAGCATAATCAACTGGTCAATTGGGGAGTAGAAAATTAATGTTCTTAATTTCTTTACTTACTCAACGTTTGAGAGATACAACAGAACTTTAATAGAATATTCGAATATCTATGTATCTCATATAGAGATAAAGATTTAGCCCCAGGTAAAGGTCCCTTGACTTCTCAAAACTTCGACTGAAGTAAAATAAAACAATATATATATATATATATTTATATATTTTTTGATTTTATTCCATTAGTTGCGACAAAATAAGTTCTGTTTCATTGACGCTAGCAAATAGCGTCCAACTCATCAGGCTAACGATGGAATCCGAATGGCATACGTTTTAAATTTACCTCAACGGGAGATTGAAAATTGAAAATGATATATATATATATATATATATATATATATATATATATCATTTCATGAACGAAATGTGTTGGTAAACCTTCAAACACATATATATATATATATATATATATATATATATATATATATATATATATGTGTGTGTGTGTGTGTGCGTGTTTTTGAAGGTTTACCAACACATTTCGTTCATGAAATGATTCATCACAACAAAAGTTCTAAGTTCGAATCCAGTCGGTTCCACAGTACCACTTTCACTTAGGGATGTTGGCAACCTTCTCGTGGTCCTTCCCGTAAGTACCCGATGTCTTTCCAGAAAGATTTCTAACTAGAAAAACATCGGGGAAACTAATGCCAACACCAGAATCATCTGATTCACACGAAAGAAGCAGAAGATGGACATGTAATATGTATTTTCGATCTGGAAATATCTTGTGAAAGTCGATTTCATCGACCAATTGTACTCTCTGCTAATCTATATAATAAGGGTGAACGTACGTGTGTCCGGCCTGTTCGATCGAAAATGACGTCATACATGTTGGTGCGAGCGGAACATGTTTATAATGAATGGTAGCCTTTGTAAAATGTATTAGAAAACGTTAAAAATTGCAAAAGAAAAGAAAAGAACACGATCTGATTGATTCAATATTGACACAAAAAAATAACAAGAATTAATTAAAAAAAATAAAGTTTCGTATTGTTGCTGCAATTTACAATATGTCCCTTCATAGATTTTAGAGACAAAACTTCATTTTATTATTTTGATTGTGAACAATCTGAAAACGATTTTCGGCCATTTATAACGACAGCTGACAGAACGAAAACTGGTGAAAAAACAAACAAATAAGCAACGAATAAATGTTACGGGGATGGCACCGTGGTTTAGTTGGTATCGATGCGGACTGAGAACCTGGGTGTGCCAGGTTCAAATCCAAGTCATTCCACTGAAAACGCTTCCATCAAACCCACATGACTCTTATGTCTAATCTCCTGGAGGGGGTATAAATAGACATCACATTAACACTTGTCCACGGGTGGCCTCGGCCTTGATAAAGTAGTAGTTTCTGTTTAAAAGAAAAATGTTACCAAAGGCAAGATAAGTTACTCTACAACCTACGTGGATAAGTTTATTTGTGGTTTAACTTATTTTAAACGTTTTTTTTTCGTTCGATTAAAAACTAGTGTGGAGACGTTATGTTTAAATTGAAAACACAAAACGGAGCCTGTTGATCACATGA
>OY744552.1:48779669-48819669 GCA_963556195.1 Sepiola atlantica
TTTACTTATTTTTTATTATTGCTTTTTATTTTTATTTTTATTATTTATTTTATTTATTTTATTTTTTTATCTTCTTTTTTATTAGTTTTCATTTTTTATTTTTATTATTTATTTTATTTTTTTAATTTTTTATCTTCTTTTTTATTAGTTTTTATTTTTTATTTTTATTATTTATTTTATTTTTTAAATTTTTTTATCTTCCTTTTTATTAGTTTTCATTTTTTTATTTTTTATTATTATTTTTATTTTTATTTTGTTATCTATATCCTTATATTTATTATACTCTTATTTTTGTTATTATTCTACCGGCACTATTTACTATTTAATTAATGTATTTCTATAGTTTAATTTCCTTTATATTTTTTCATATATTATTGTCAACATAATATTTTTTTATCTTAAGTTCAACTATTATAATTTTTACATATATAGTTTATTATTCCTATTTTTTAATTTTAATGTACTCTACTATAATATATTTTAAACCCAATTTCTAATAACTCCTTATACCAATTTTAGTGGATGAGGATTAGAAGGCTTTATAGTCTGTCACTCTGCTTGTTTGCCCTTTCGCCCTACATCTCCTGATGTTTTGCTATTTGTTTTCTGAGTGTTCTTTTTGGGCCTTTTCTGTATAACGTGTCGATGCAGGCGCTGATGAAGGACTTTTGGACAATCTTTAAAAATTATTTCCAAAATCTTTTGGAAACGATTGTACGCCAAATTGAACTTGTTGGGACTCTAGGAACGCAAAATGTAATGACTTGATCCTTTATATGTTTTATATTTTCTCGGTACCCGGGATTTTTCTTTTATTTATTTTTGACAAGGAGAGGAAGAAGAAAAAAAAAATCTCTCGAAATATAAAATTGATTCTTGATAATCCGGACATTACAAACTAACACCCTTGCTGTCTAGAAAAATAAACAAACCTTTCGATCTATATCCGACTTATTTCGGTTTTGTTCTGTTTTTGTTCTTCCAGCAACCCGGATCTTCGCATTGCCTAAACCTTTTTAAAAACTTTTATTATTACTCCCAGCAATGCTTACAGCAAACTACCAATTTCTATTATATATATATATATATATATATATATATATATATATATATATATATATTAGTATTTCATGTATCCATGTAACATTTCATAAGGAGATATAATTTTAATGTATCAAGTTTCAGTATTAACTTCAACAGTACTCGATACGTAAGTAGCTTACTAATATATATATATATATATATATATATATATATATTGTAAAACCTAGGTAAACAAATTTACGATATTCATTTGCATATGTTTCAAGAATTCAAAATAAATTACAATTTTGTGTACGATTGTTTCCGAGACGATATGTATTTTTAATGAAATCTATTTCCCTTCACAGGTTGTAGACACCAACTTCGAAGTAAGTAAACAGGTAGCATCAAGACTAGAGTATAGTTCCCTCCCAGATTAGTTTAATCGTACAGTTTTTACCTTACTCACAAATAATCTGTTTTTGTTTCATAAACATATGTAAGTAATTTTAAAAAAACATGGGTGTAACAGCGATAGTTACTACCATTCATAATATAGACACATTAAATACAAAAAAAAAATTATAATTCTTGAATGTTTCTTCCTGGCTTATATCACCAAAGTTCTGGCCAATGAGATCTGAGGTACAATATGATGAGTGATGCGAAACAACAAAACATTATTTTTTAAATAATTATTTTTAAAAAAAATTCTTGCATTTCCATGTTTATAAGTTCTTATTTTTAGGGCCATTTCTTTTAGTGACGTCATAACTGTTCATAGTTTCAAAATGTTATTAAACGGGATGCTATGATTATATAAAAATAGTGTAACTAACTAATCTTTCTTAGACAGAGTCCACAAATGGTTTCTTATCTAATACGTCTTACACTGTCTACAAAGCTCGAACACCTGCCCCATCGCCGAAATGTTGCATTGCTGTGCTCCCCTTGTGTCTGCACCTCAACGTAAATACCCCGACAAACCATACAATCAGCAAAATCTTACCCCTTCACTGTCGAGGTACCCTGATATCGGGAAACTTTCTACTCTAATAGCTTATTCACTAAAACTGCTGGTATTTAGAATTCCCTCCTAGCCTCCACGTTTCCCCAACTGTGCGAACATGTAAAAATTTAAATGTAATGTTAATAAACATCTCGCTACAAAACTTACCACTTAGGTGGCCGCTATAAATCTGGCGCCTATCTAAATTTAAAAAAAGTGGCCGCTATAAATTTAAAAAATACTAGTGCTAAACTTCTTTTCAGAGAATTACTTTTAGTTGTCCTGGGACGGATATTCCAGTTCAATACAATATGTTCGGCTTTAACATGTAATCCAATATATTTTTTATAAGCGTGACGGGATAATAAAATCAGATTATGGAAATTTAAATTGAATTCCTGCCAAAATGAAATCATGGTTCAATCTCGCCTCCCACCAGGCCATTAACTTGATTAAGTTAGAGACTGAGTTTTTATAGCCCCAAGCAACGCCCCTCGTTTCATATGTTTGTTTTGGGATTAAAAAAACAAAATTCTATCATTTCATTTTATGTGATGTTATTTATTTTATAAAATATGTTAATACGAATACACATATATGCGCACTCATACCAATATTATTTGTAAGGCCATACCCACGCATAGTGATGTGTGATACCCGTCCCGGTCAACTTTTTCGAACAGCAAAGACTGACACACCTATGCTATTATATTGCTAATAACATGGCAAACAATGACATATGGAAATTGGCTAAGTTTTATTTCTCAGTTTAAATGCTATTTGGGTCTGACTTTGAAAATCTGAGGAGAACTTTGCATGTTATATATATATATATATATATATTATATTTTTAGAAAGTATAACCCAAAGGAAATCGTCGGCGTACTGAAATGAGATTTAAAAAACATAAAGAAATATGGCGCTGGTGTCCCAAAAAGTCAACCCATCTGGATGAAACCGCGGTACGATTCTGAAATATGTAACATATAGTTTTCCAATAAATTTTTGTATCAGCTATCACTCTTCTGCGATCGAGCACTTTATTGATTCTGTTAAATATAACTTGACATACACTATATATATCATATATAATATATATATATATATAGAGAGAGATTTACATATCTGATGAAAGCGAACCACGGCTTGAAACGCGTTATATAAAATTATAAAATGATAAAATAACAAAATGATAAAATAACAAAATAATAAATACATGTTGAATATATATATATATATATATATATATATATATATATATATATATCGTTTATGTGTGTGTTTGCATTTACGTTAGATATCTGACTGGCGAATCTATTTTCATCTAAATTTGTACTATTTCGGTGCTTCCGATAAGATAACCTCTGACCCGAAACGTGACATCTGACTCTGTCGGGGCAATATTTCATTAATTACCCTTTAACTTCTCAGGCAATCTATCAACTATGATGACAGGTTTATCCATACGTAATGCCCACCCGTCTATCGAGGTGTGGCATCGATTCAAAACACGTCGCAACGGGATCGTACGCTCTAATCCGAGAGTTGAATTTATTTTCGTTGTTTTATATGAACGTCTTTGAATTAGTATATATATATATATATATATATATATATAGTAATCCAGGTAGGGTTTCTTCCTGGAATTCAGCGACCAGATTGGATCATAAAATAATTCTCTGCCTGATGAGACCTCAGCTCTTGAGAGCTGCAGATCGATAACATCGACATGCCAGCGTAGCAGAGCTTGTACAGGTTTGAATAAAAGCATTCACTATATATATATATATATATATATATATATATATATATTAGTTCGGCAGCAAGTCATTTTTTAGGCAAGCGTCGTTAAAGACCACAGAGTTTTTTTCTCTTCACAATCTTTCTTGTCAATTTATCGACGTAAGGAGCGATTCTTCGGTTTCCGGGTGTTAAAGTATGGCACCTACCGTTGTGTCGTGAGCCATACCTCTAGCGCTTTCGGTCTCTCGACCGTCTTCAGGAAGCGATATAAAACTCCTTCCCACAGCAGGACTATGTGACATTAAGTCGGAAAGTGGGATTGAAAAGCCAGCGCTCGAGAAGGTGAGCACTCTGGCCTACAAAAAATGCCTGGGCCGCCCCGTCGGCATTCTCCGGTAGGAGCGCCTCAGGCGATTAGCAATAAATTAACCCTTTCTCAAAGGGTGAGAAGGCAAAGCCTGGAAGGGTGGACCTCCTAGAACTGCACAGGACACACCCATAGACCGACGTAAATCAAGCCATGAAAGCCAAGACAATACAGTTTATGTGGTGTAGTATCCATCGGAACAGATACTACACTAAGAGCCGTATTTATAGTTTTATTATTAATTTACACACACACACATATATATATATATATATATATATATATATATATATATATATATTCTTTATTATTAAAGATTGATAGGGCGTTATTAATTATTTGATTAATATATATATATATATATATATATATATATATTAATGTATTTATATATGCTACTTTATTAATGCTATTTTATAATTATATATATATATATATATATATATATATATATATATATTGAAAATGAAGAGAAAAACTTAAAATATTATTTATGGATTCATCAATGTTTCTGTTTTTATTTCGAGACTTCTTCGGGATAATTGCCTTGAAGAAATAAAACACAAGTTCAAACATTTGAAAATGTTTGTTGAAAGCTTGTCAAATATTTTGTACTTGTGGGTTATTTCTTCAATGCAATCATCCTGTTGAAGTCTTTAAATAAAGACGAACCGTTGATGAATGCATAAAAAAGCATCTTTTGGTTTTTCCTTTTTCATTTGCCATTACGTCGGATTACCTTCATCTTATATTTTGGGTTTTCTCTTTTTCTATGTTTCGATTTATTCTGAATATAATTTCTATTGTTCTTCATATATATATATATATATATATATATAGTTGAGCACGGTTCTGAAGAAGATAAAGTTCTCGAAATATTATATCATACGGAGTTTCCACCAGACCATCTTGATACACGTATTACATAGCATTGTAACATTGTGTAAATAAACAGATATATGTGTGCTTGTGGAATAAATAAATAAATATATATATATATGTGTGTGTGTGATTGTGTATTTATTTTAAATTATTAAGATTTTTTAGAACTTATAATTTAGGGTCATCATCATAATCATCATCAAATTCGGTTTAACTGGTACGTGTTGAATAGCTTTTAGAAATCGACCTTCAAATTAATTATCTGCGCAGCCTGACATTCGACTAATTTTCTTTGAAAGTCATTACTTAATTGAGGCAAGGTTTTTTTTTTATATGACGGATACCCTTCGCGAGGCCAACACTGTGGTTTGATGATGGCCAGTGTTTTTTATCGAGACAAAGGCTAAAGAACGCTTCACCCGCCCTTAATAATAAAAAAAATAATTAGAATGATAAATATATTTATTGTAGTTCTCTTTATCGTTCCAAACACTTTCTTACGCCTGAAGCTATCCTCCAGTCAGACGTTATATGGAGTACTGTTGTCATATTTGTGCTGGTGAATCTCTGTACCGTTTTAGGATTCGCAATAAGGGTCAGAAGCGTATGTGTAACTTGATTGGCCGAACCCTTTCTTCTCTGCTCTCTCTCTTCTCTCTCTCTCTCTCTACGCTCTCTCTCTACGCTCTCTCTCTACGCTCTCTCTTCTCTCTCTCTACACGCTCTCTCTCTTCTCTCTCTCTCCACGCTCTCTCTCTTCTCTCTCTCTCTACGCTCTCTCTCTTCTCTCTCTCTCTTCTCTCTCTACGCTCTCTCTCTACGCTCTCTCTCTCTCTACGCTCTCTCTCTTCTCTCTCTCTCTTCGCTTTCTCTCTTCTCTCTCTCTCTATTCTCTCTCTCTCTTCTCGCTCTCTCTCTTCTCTCTCTCTCTACGCTCTTTCTCTTCTCTCTCTCTCTATTCTCTCTCTCTCTTCTCGCTCTCTCTCTTCTCTCTCTCTCTACGCTCTTTCTCTTCTCTCTCTCTCTCTACGCTCTCTCTCTTCTCTCTCTCTACGCTCTCTCTCTTCTCTCTCTCTACGCTCTCTCTCTCTCTTCTCTCTCTCTACGCTCTCTCTCTACGCTCTCTCTCTTCTCTCTCTCTACGCTCTCTCTCTTCTCTCTCTACTCTCTCTCTACGCTCTCTCTCTTCTCTCTCTCTCTACGCTCTCTCTCTTCTCTCTCTCTCTCTACGCTCTCTCTTCTCTCTCTCTCTCTCTCTCTCTCTGTGACGTCATATTGATAGTCTTATAGTTTTTCATAAATACTTTCATGTTATGTGCGTTTTCAGAATGGTCAGATCTATTCCCCGCTTCTTTTGTTCCAGCTCGTTTGACCCTTTGGTTTAGTGGTCTTCACAAATTCGCCGCTTTTATACCTCGTTATAATATAGCTTCCAATTCCAGTAGCTTTTTCTCAAGAACTGTAGGCTTGCGGAATTCTTTTCTTTATGCTGACCGTTTTCATCCTACTTATAACGTTGAACTTTTCAAGACAAATAACCATAGGAATCTCCTGTCTTTGCGAAAATGGTCTTTCACTTTTTCGCTCCTTACATCAAGTGGTTATATGACTAGTCTAGAGCGATCAGCAAAAATTACCGAAATTAGTAATTAGTTAATATTGGATCTGTTTTCCTTGAACTTTTTAAAAAGTACAAAAAGTCCTGTGTTGTAGAAATTAGACATCGTCGCGTGATGTGAAAGACAACCCCCCCCCCAAGAAAAAAACAATCTCACGGTAGATTTTCCTTGCTGCTCATAACAACGAGGCAGTCTGCCATCTTGAAAAATAAATGCAGAGCTAATACGGTTTGGTTTGGTAGTTTTGTTTTACGGCATATCAACCCTTTTTGGGTTATTTAATGCCGAATCTGGTCATTATAGTAAAAGTTTTTATGCTTCAAATTCTTTATATCTTCAAATGTTTAATCATGGTTTTTGGTTTGGTAGTTTTGTTTTACGGCATATCAACCCTTTTTGGGTTATTTAATGCCGAATCTGGTCATTATAGTAAAAGTTTTTATGCTTCAAATTCTTTATATCTTCAAATGTTTAATCATGGTTTTTGGTTTGGTAGTTTTGTTTTACGGCATATCAACCCTTTTTGGGTTATTTAATGCCGAATCTGGTCATTATAGTAAAAGTTTTTATGCTTCAAATTCTTTATATCTTCAAATGTTTAATCATGGTTTTTGGTTTGGTAGTTTCGTTTTACGGCATATCAACCCTTTTTGGGTTATTTAATGCCGAATCTGGTCATTATAGTAAAAGTTTTTATGCTTCAAGTTCTTTATATCTTCAAATGTTTAATCATCGTTTTTGGTTTGGTAGTTTTGTTTTACGGCATATCAACCCTTTTTGGGTTATTTAATGCCGAATCTGGCGATTATAGTAAAAGTTTTTATGCTTCAAGTTCTTTATATCTTCAAATGTTTAATCATCGTTTTTGGTTTGGTAGTTTTGTTTTACGGCATATCAACCCTTTTTGGGTTATTTAATGCCGAATCTGGTCATTATAGTAAAAGTTTTTATGCTTCAAGTTCTTTATATCTTCAAATGTTTAATCATCGTTTTTGGTTTGGTAGTTTTGTTTTACGGCATATCAACCCTTTTTGGGTTATTTAATGCCGAATCTGGTCATTATGGTAAAAGATTTATGCTTCAAGTTCTAAAAATAAAATAAAAAAGGGGAGGGAGAAAGGGAGAGGGGCTGTTGTTTTTGTTTTTGGTTTTGTAGAACATAATTAAGTTTTACAAAAAAAAAAAAAAAAGAAGAAAAACAAAAAAAAACGTCAATGTAGGTGAATTTCGTCTCAGGGAGCCACAGGGCAGCCTGATCTGGTATCACCAGGGCAGAGCTAATACAAATACAAATATATATATATATATATATATATATATATATATATATATATATATATATATATATATATACATATTTATTTATTTTTTATTTTTTGATGTGTTGATGTTTTTTTATATTTATAATATAAAACTAAAAATAATACATTAATCACTTAAATAATAGTGTCATGGATTCGTCCAAACACTTTAAAATGCAGCAACATTTTTGTAAGTAACGGATAAATTTTATTAGACAGACGAACAGCACAGGTAAAGACAATTTTTTTTTTTTTGTGTCTTAAATAACTAATATAAGTTAGCAAAACATTTATATGGAACAAAACGTAGATTTAGTATAAGGAATGTTTATGTTTTTGTCTTTTAAGGGAAGTGGGGTCTGATCAACTCTGCTGGGAAGCCATGAAATTAAATACTGTCTTGTTTTTAAATTCCCGAAACAGTTTTTCATGGTAAACAACTGATGATCCCTAAAAATAGTGTTAGAAATAAACTAATATAATAACTGTAAAAAATAAATTGACTTACATGAGTGATTTTCCACTGGAAGACTTCGGACTATAATTTTTTTTTTTTTTTTTTTTTTTAAATATAGTTTTAATGGTTGAGAAACTTCCGAGCCTATATATATATATATATATATATATATATATATATATATATATTCTTTTTGTTTTCATTTTGAAAAAGAGAGGTTGTTACTCTCGAAATGATTAAAGTCTCTACGATTCCGGACCTTTACATATTTAACAGTAAGCCCACCAATTTTACAATTTACTGCCTTTATATTTCGATTTTGAAATATAAATTAATTAATCTGAGATTTACCCTCTCTTGTCATTTATTTTTGTTCATTCTTATTCCACCTTCCGGTTTTCAACATTGCATTGCTCCTGCCTCGCAATTCTCACCTTCATATTTACTTGTTTACTAATAATGATTCAAGCAAACTATTATTTCCTTTATATATATATATATATATATATATATATATATATATATATATATATTACTTTGTAATTGTAATGTTTTATTTACCTTATCACGAGAATCTCTGACAATCTTCCAAACGATTCTAGAAATCCTATGTGCCAACACGTATGTCTTGTCATGACTGGTCTGTCACCAATATGGCCTCTTTTGACGCGCCGGTAGGTGGCGTATGTCATCCGCCATTAGCTTCGACCTAATCAAACCGAATAAGAACAGGCCACATAAACAGGAATCTCTTCGCAGTGAACGCCATCTGCTAATTGGTAAACATGTCGAGCGACGACTAAAAACCCGTTTATCTTCCGTTTATTCGTCTCTTCGTGACTTTTTATTACTTTTGTTTTCATTCAAACAATTTATTGTTAGAGTTCAAATCTGACGACAACAAAACGTAAGAAAGCTTCTTCTAAAGTTAATTAATTGTTGGTTTTAATCAAGAACAGAGTAAAATGCACAATGTATAGTAGCCTTTACTTTCGATTATTTAAATGTACGAATGTGATATAGTATATAAAATAAAGTCAGTCGGATTGTAGATATTTGATGGAGAATCTGAATATTTAACAGATATTTTTGAATCTTAAAAATCGCTATTTGATTCTGAACAGCTTTTTTGTTCCTTTCACAATTTTCTGTACACTATAAAAGGATAATTCGCTTCAGTTCTTTCAAAAAGTTTCTTATTCCGGCTATGTAGAGTTTTAGAATATATGCATTTTTGTATCGTTAGAACTATTTTCATTCGACCCTCTCTAAATCCAGGACATTTGTTTTGTATTGCTGTACAACTCGTTCCTCTATTGATGTTTTAATAAGATTTTGAAACCACTCTATAAATTACCATTACTTTGCTCTGATGTTTATTTTTGTTGTTGTAAAGGCTGTATTATAATCATGTCGGGAGGTGACGATGGTTGAGTGGATAACGACACGAACTGACGACCTGGGTGTACCAAGTTCGAATCTAGTCGGTTCCACATTACCACTTTCACTTACGGATGTTGGCAACCTTCATGTGGTCCCTCCTGCAAGAATTACAACAACAGAATCCAGCTTGTCAACAAATTTGTACCATGTTGATTCATACGAATTACTTACTTTACGATAATCATGTCAATTTCATCAAACTTACTACATATACTTAACAGATTTTCAAGTCTTATATGTGGAACACATTATCGCAGGACTGCCTTCCTGTGGTCTTCATCAAATCTAATGAAAAAAACTACTTGTCATAAACCGTCCTTGTAAATAATCAAATGTTGTTTATTTTATAAGTAATTTTCAATCCTCTCATAATATTCTTCATCATTCAACTAACAATCCATACAACTGATTAACCCTTATCCTCGAGTGGCGTTTAGCCTTGATAACTTGTGACTTAAAGTAAAAAAAAGTATAAAGATGATATCACCCCCCCTCTCTCTCCCGCAAATTTTTTTTTTAGTATTAAACAAGTCGTTATTCGTTCGACACACCAGTGACAATCCCTAATCAACCAACCTGTTTCGGTTAAATAAAAACATCAGCACCCCTCTGTAGTTTTCTCATTTTTTCTCATCTTTTCTTATCTTTTCGCATCTTTTCTCATCTTTTCGCATCTTTTCTCATCTTTTCGCATCTTTTCTCATCTTTTCGCATCTTTTCGCATCTTTTCGTATCTTTTCTCATCTTTCTCATCTTTTCGCATCTTTTCGCATCTTTTCGCATCTTTTCGTATCTTTTCTCATCTTTCTCATCTTTTCGCATCTTTTCGCATCTTTTCTCATCTTTCTCATCTTTTCGCATCTTTTCGCATCTTTTCTCATCTTTCTCATCTTTTCGCATCTTTTCGCATCTTTTCGCATCTTTTCTCATCTTTCTCATCTTTTCGCATCTTTTCTCATCTTTCTCATCTTTTCGCATCTTTTCGCATCTTTTCGCATCTTTTCTCATCTTTCTCATCTTTCTCATCTTTTCGCATCTTTCTCATCTTTTCGCATCTTTTCGCATCTTTTCGTATCTTTTCTCATTCTCATCTTTTCGCATCTTTCTCATCTTTTCGCATCTTTTCGCATCTTTTCGTATCTTTTCTCATCTTTCTCATCTTTTCGCATCTTTTCGCATCTTTTCTCATCTTTCTCATCTTTCGCATCTTTTCGCATCTTTTCGCATCTTTTCTCATCTTTCTCATCTTTTCGCATCTTTCTCATCTTTTCGCATCTTTTCGCATCTTTTCGTATCTTTTCTCATATTTCTCATCTTTTCGCATCTTTTCTCATCTTTCTCATCTTTTCGCATCTTTTCTCATCTTTTCGCATCTTTTCGTATCTTTTCTCATCTTTCTCATCTTTTCGCATCTTTTCGCATCCTTTCTCATCCTTTCTCATCTTTTCTCATCTTTTCTCATCTTTTCGCATCTTTTCTCATCTTTTCGCATCTTTTCTCATCTTTTCTCATCTTTTCGCATCGTCTGAATATGAATTCGAATTCATGGACACATTCTGTTCTAGCCGGTTCTTGTTTCCTGTGGCAGAATGTGCACATTGTCAGTGATTTTTATTTTGATGAATAGATTTTAATTTAAGCGGATTTATTAACGTCCCAGGGCTAAAGGTTAAAAAGGACATTATTTTCCTGAAAACCTGATACGTTTCTAACATAGATGTATTAGCTGTAATCTGACGACGCATTGTTTGGATTGTGAATGGACATTTCCACGCGGTTTCACAATGTTTTCGCAGAGGAAATTCGATAGTCTATTAAATTATCGGTTTTTTTTCATCGTTTTCCGTTCTCTTGAAATGACAAGAGAAGCAAAAATAGAGAGTAATATATATATATATATATATATATATATATATACAGGGTGGTGCAAAAGTCGCGCATTGGTTTGTTTAAGTGATAGAAACTACAACATTTCAAATAATTTCCTAGGCTTTTCTGATAAATAATACATTTACTTGGTCATTTTGTTGCAGTTGGTTTTAAAAATAATATCCTTTAAATGGGCACCATTTTCGGCCTCACAAAGACGGGCTCTAGTTAGGGCATTTTCCATTACAGTCCTTAGAATAACTGGCTCTAGTTCTTGGATTTCATGTCCGATATTGTTTTTAAGCTCTTGAATCGTTGTAGGCTTGCTCACATATACACTTTCCTTAAGATAACCCCAAAAGGAAAGGTCAGGGGCTGTTAAATCCGGTGAACGTGAAGGTCAGTTAAAATCAGAAAATCTGCTAATTAAGCGCTCGCCAAACAATCCCCTTAAGAGCGCCATACTTTGTCGGGCAGTGTGGGCAGTAGTTCCATCTTGTTGGAACCACATTTCTGGGTTGTCCTGAACAGATGGCCTTAAAAATTTTCAATCATTTGTTGATATCGCTGTGCAGTTATCGTCACCGCGACACCTTCTTCGTCTTCAAAGAAATATGGACCGATCACTCTTTCCGAGGTAACACCACACCATACGGTACATTTTAGTGGATGTAATTCACGCTGATGAACGGTTCTTGGATTTTCAATGGCCCATATTCTGCAGTTTTGCTTATTTACGAACCCATTCAGATGAAAATGGGGTTCGTCGCTCATTATCATGGATGAACTCATTTGGTTCTCTGGCTAATTGCTGAATGTGAACAGCATAAGCTACGCGTGATTGCAAATCTGTGGGTTGTAATGCCTGTACCAATTGAATTTTGTATGGAAACAGATGCAATTCACGCAAAATACTTTGAAGTGACCTTCTAGACATCCCAATCTGAATGGGTCGTCTTCGAGTTAAGGTGTCTGCAGTTTTGCTTATTTTGGAAAATTAATGTTTTTTTTTCATTTAGTTAATATTTGAACTTAATTAATATATATATATATATATATATATATACCTTCTTTTGTAATAAACGTTTCCATGTCTTCCTTTTATGCACGTAAAATTAATTCATAAAATATAATTGAGGAATATATATATATATATATATATATATATATATATATATGTATATATATATAGTTAAGTATACATTTTTATTCATACAAACATTATTAGTTACATATGTGCATACATGTTCCGGTTGTATTATTCACAGAGTCAACCTATTCAGACCAAAAAAGACAGGTAAGTGCCAGCTCTACTTGTTATTGAGCACTTTTTATAAACACTTTAGTTTCAACGGATTTACATTTACCGAAATGTACTATATATATATATATACATCTATATATATATATATATATATATATATATATATATATATATATGATACGTCAGCTTTAGGGCGTATGAATGCAGTCCTGTACTTATCCTTAAAAAAAGCAAAAAATAATAAACGCACCGATAAAACACAACGGTGAACCCTCGCTAGTAAAAATAACAACAAAAACAAAAAACAAAAAAACTACGTGAAGTTATCGCCGATAAAAGTCGTGTATAAAATGTGGTTGGGTATTCTTGTCCAGTGGTAAAACGCTAGACTACGGATATTTAGATCGAAGGTTCACCTGATTCCTCTGAAGATGGACCCGGGTGGGTCTTAAAGTACTTAGGATACCTAGAGGTATGGCAGATTCATCGGCCAATTCTCCACCGAAACAAAGACCCTGATTCGGTAAATGGAAAGGATCTACACAAGGATATTCAGGCATAAGTTGTCTGTCATATTCAACAGCATTTGTATTACAAGGAAAATGCTGCCAATATATATATATATATATATATATATATATTATATATATATATATATATATATATATATATGATTATTGTTATTTACACAGCCATGTCCAAAATCCGCAACACTGGCATATCGATGTTATCGATCAACAGTTATTATAAACTGAGATCTCACCAGGCAGAGTTAGAATCCGATCTTAACCTTATATCATATTTGAAAAGAAACCTGTTTATATTACTACCTTGTGGATGTTTTACCTGGATTTTTATTACTATTATTATTATTATATATATGCAAACTGTGTCTCGTTCCTCGTTTCTATATATATGTATATATATATGTATGTGTATATATATATATGTATGTGTATGCATGTTTATACATATATATATATGTGTGTATGCATATATATATATATATATATATATATATATGCATGTGTATATATATATATATATATATGCATGTGTATATATATATATATATATATGCATGTGTGTATATATATATATATATATATATATATATCATTCTAAATATGTATGTATATGTATATGCTAGAATGCATGTAAAATATGAACGTCTCTAGACATAATGGATCAGAGTGGATCGGAAAATAACTTAGGTTTTATGATAATAGCATTAGATTATACTAATCCCAGTTATCCAATAAAAGCTTAAATGTATACGTATTTCCACGAATCTGATTGTGGTGCAGCCTTGTATTCTTAGTCAAACAAACGACGTGTTCCTAAAAAACAAACTACGTGTTCCTGAAAACTAACGAAGTGTTCCTTAAAAAACTAACGAAGTGTTCCTAAAAAAAAAGCACATGTTTCTAAAAACTGACGAAGCGTTCCTAAAAAACTAAGGAAGTGTTTCTAAAAAACAAACGAAGTGTTCCTAAAAAATAAACCACGTGTTCCTAAAAAACAAACCACGTGTTCCTGAAAACTAACGAAATGTTCTTAAAAAAACAAACGAAGTGTTCCTCAATAACAAACTACGTGTTTCTAAAAACTAACGAAGTGTTCATAAAAAACAAACCACGTGTTTCTAAAAACTAACGAAGTGTTCCTAAAAACTAACCACGTGTTTCTAAAAACTAACGAAGTGTTCCTAAAAAACAAACCACGTGTTTCTAAAAACTAACGAACTGTTCCTTAAAAACTAACCACGTGTGTTTAAAAACTAACGAAGTGTTCCTAAAAAACAAACCACGTGTTTCTAAAAACTAACGAAGTGTTCCTAAAAAACAAACCACGTGTTTCTAAAAACTAACGAAGTGTTCCTAAAAAACAAACCACGTGTTTCTAAAAACTAACAGAATGTTCCTAAAAAACAAACCACGTGTTTCTAAAAACTAACGAAGTGTTCCTAAAAAACAAACCACGTGTTTCTAAAAACTAACGAAGTGTCCCTAAAAAACAAACCACGTGTTTCTGAAAACTAACGAAGTGTTCCTAAAAAACTAACCACGTGTTTCTAAAAACTAACGAAGTGTTCCTAAAAAACTAACAACGTGTTTCTAAAAACTAACGAAGTGTTCCTAAAAAACAAACCACGTGTGTTTAAAAACTAACGAAGTGTTCCTTAGAAAACAAACGAAGTGTTCCGAAAAATCAAACCACGTGGTTTAAAAAACTGACGAACGAAGTGTCTCCCCCCCAAAATAGTGTTTTACATTGAGGAATTTTGGGCGACAAACCTGTTTTCTGTTCTATTATAGAAGGAAATCGTTATCGAATTGAGATACCAGTTGCAGAAGACAGATAAGAGAGAAGTAAAGTTGACTCACTGTGACAAGGGTCATATCAATTATTCTTGGTTATTTACTGTAAAACCATTCGTCTTATATAGACACTAGAATAATACCCGTCCTAGGACGGGCAAAATAAATTCCCCGGAAGATAACAGTTTTGCACCACTTTTATGTCCCCCTATGAAAATCTAAATCCAGATATAATGATGCTAAACATCATATCAAAATCAAAATCAATTATATGATTTTCAATTTAGAAAATGTCTAAAATATATATAAATAATATAAACATGAATTGAAATTCAGAGAATCGTGTATAATTGGTGTCTAATGATTATGGACCAAATTTAATGCAAATCTGAAATATTTGGATTTTAAAATGTGAATTTCTGCCTATATTGTGCTCTCTAAAATCATTTAACATACTCCAAAGAAAATGGAATTTTGGGAATATTTATTAATGGATATCTAATACCTATTGTTAAAATTTTACATAGACCAGAAGGTATTTCAATTTTCACAACGGTCATCCATTACCATTTACTCCTTTACATAAAACTAAATATAGCCCACATTAGACACCATTATGCATATCCGATATGTTCCAAAGTTCATAATGCTCGCTTCATTGTTTAAGGAGCACATCCTGTACATGCAAACATCCTGCACATCCTGTACATGCAAACATATGAACATATACATATCCCTAACTGTTTATAGGGAGAGTTAGGAAAAATATGGTACAGTTTATAACTAAAAAGGGGGTAGAAAAAAACAAATATATATCAAATGGCTATTACTAAATGATTTGACAAATATATTCTATCGGCCTGCATAGTTTTAAACTTTTGAAACTGTTTGTAAGTTTTGCTATTTGAAAATGTGTTTCATTACTTTCACTTAACCGTAAAAAATGGCCGTCAATTGTTTTCAGGTGGTTACAAATTCTCGGCGTAAAATTTATATATATATATATATATATATATATACATATACATATATATGTGTGTGTGTGTGTGTGTATAAGTTAACAAAAAGCCGTTATTTATAGCGTAATGAGATATCTCTGAGCCACGCCTTTTGAGTTCTGTTTACGGCTTGCTAGATGGCCGCGAAATTTGTCATTAATACGTTAATTCATTCTCCCATTTCAAGACAATGAGTGGGGGGGGGGGCATGTCGGTACGCGCTCTGACTATTAAGTAAAATATGACTTTCGTATTGGAGTTCGAACTGTGTAGCCAGAGAGGATTGTCTCTTACCATACTGATGATTGCAGGCTAGGCATGATACACATGGAATGACTTTAGATGTGGGAGGGTGGAGTATTCCAGAAAATATCGTAATCAGAGTCCGGCCATAAAGGACGTATTTGGAGAATATATATATATATATATATATATATATATATATATATATATATATTTATATATATACACACTTTCCTGACACAGCCAGCTGGTCAAACATTCCTACTCTCCAAAAATTTCACACCTTACCACAACAAAATCTCCCATTTCACCCTTTCGACTATTTCTTTCACACTCTTAACCCCCCACTTCCAATCACCTTCATTTTGTCAAATCTTTTCTAAAAATCTACACACCAAAAACACAGAGCCCACCCGCCACTTTTTCATTCACAGTAATCAAAATTAATTTAATTCACCCCCACCCCTCCACTTTTTCACTCACAGCCATCCACATTACTTTAATTTCATGCCACCGACTTCCTTCAACCCGGACCTCGGTCCTGTGCTCCCAGTAGTGGCTACTACTTCTTCTCATTAACACATCATGTCAACTCAATATTTCTATGTACTTGCATGACATTTTTCTTAAAATTATCACCCTGAGGAAGTCTAACAAATAAAGACAAAACGTTTATCAATACATAAAAACATCTTTTTGGTTTTTCCTTTTTCATTTCCCATATATATATATATATATATATATATATATTAAAAACTAAAAGTCGAATGAGATATGAGGGGAAAAAAACTTATTTCAGTTGAAGGAAACGATTGAGAGGTAAAAAAAAAGGTAAATCTCTTAACGTTATGGTGGCTTTGAATCATTAAAGATCTCCAATTGATGCTTCAAAATCTTTTGTCTACACAGGCTAGGTCGAGAGTTGTTAATGACTAACGCCTCAATAATATTGAGATGGTAGTTCGACCTTGCACTGTGTAAAACAGAAAACCACCCATCGGAATACTTGTCAGAACAACTATTTGTACTAACGAGGTGATTACAGATGGCTGATTCCTGTGCCTGGAAGTTCCCGTTTCCTCCAACTGAAATAAGTTTTTTTCCCCTCATATCTCATTCGACTTTTAGTTTTTAATTTACCATGCTGACGTTTCCTCTCAGAGGGTCAGACGATAAGGCCTTAAGGTAATTTTAACAATTTTCCTTTTTTTTTCTTTTCCACTCGTCTGTTTCATTGATTATAATAATGCTTCCTCTAAAATTAATCCTACGATTCTGTTGTACACGAAATTTACTTACATATATATATATATACGTCCGTAGATAATAAACAACAACAAATATTTTTCATATTTGTCGCTCCTTAATAATTAGTAGAGCACTTTAGTAGTAGTGCAAATACAGCGTGACGTCATTTGCATTATAATGCATCATTCCTTAATATAAGTAGAATGCCTGTGTCGCCATCGCCGCTTATAAATGTATTTAAACTACCACAGTCTATCAGCTGTTCAAATATTGGCCGCGAGGTTTAAGACGTTGGATTGAAGTTGAAAAATACTTATAATCCAGGGTTTCGAACCGAGTGACCGGTAGTGAATAGTCATACTTCTACGCTGAAGAGTCTTGATTGAAAAAGAGACGAAACGTATACGTCCGTAGATAATAAACTACAACGAATATTTTTCATATATATATATATAACACTAATCCTAACCCTAAGTCTGGGAGTTATTTTCTAGTAAAATTAGAGTAAACTGTTTTTTAATCTTTAAAGCGTGAAATAAGCGACCATCCCCCCAAACAGAAAAAAAGTTATTTGTTATATATGTGTATTTGTCGCTTTTTTCGTTGTTTACTATGCTGCACTTTTGCTGAGAGTTATATCAGGTCTAATCTCCCATCAAAGACTAGCACTCAGCAAAAACGATATTTGAACAGATGTTTCGCAAATAGAGTTATTTTCTCTTTGAAAATTATCATTTAATTGTTTTTGTATTGTCAGGTAAATATTTGATTTAACTGGGGAATTTCAGGTAACACGCACAATCCTCGAGGGACGGATAAATAATCGACTCCTTCTAGTGTCAATCAACAGACGCACGTAGGAACAAGTAAAGAGGAAAACATAAGTTAATGATAACGACTTTGTACGAGTGCTGTTAATGGGAACTAATTATATATATATATATATATATATATATATGGGAAGAGAAGGATGAAGGTAATCCAACGTGATGGGAAAATGAAAAAGGAAAACCAAAAAATGGATGTTTTTTATGTGTACATCAACGTTTCGTCTTTATTAATAAGACTTCATCAGGATGATAATATAGAGAAAAAATGTCATGCAAGTACAAATACATGTAGGGTAGACATATTGGGAGGAAAAATAAAATAAAATAATGGCCACTACTAGGTGGACGTCCGTGCTTGTTGGAGAATAAAAATGAATGTTGATAAAAATGAGTAGGGAAAAAATGGAAAGATGGGGTGAGCAAGGACTACTGTGGCTGGTGGTAAGAGAAAGAGGTGGGGGATGAGTAGGGGTAAAGTGGATGGCAGAGAAGGAGTGGAGGAGAGGGAGGAGGGAGGTGTTTGACCAGATGGCTGCGGTCAAGATTGAAGGGGAAAAAGTAAGTTGGAATGTTTGTGTGTGGGGGGTGTATGCAGGGAAAGGAGGATGGGTAGAGAAGGAGGGGGGCTGTGATTTTGGTGGATGGGCGAAAGTTATGGTCATAGAGAGCGTTTTGAGAAAATGAGGGAATTTAAGAAGGGGGTATGGAAAAGTGAGGGTATGGGAGAAAATAGTTGAGAGGGGGAATTGGTGAGGGGGAGAGGGAGGATTTGTTGTGATGGGGATTGAAATATTTGAAATATTTGGAAAATGATAGCAATGAGTGAGGGAGTGGAGGGGTGGAGGAGGGCGGTGATTGAAAGGGTGGGTATGGAATATTTGAAATATTTGGAACATGAGAAAGTTTATTTAATATAAACTTTCAACATTTATTTATTATTTTGTTATTTTTATTTTATAATTGTATAATTTTATATAACGCGTTTCAAGCGGTGGTCCGCTCTCATCAGATACGTAAATCCATTTAAAGAAATGCGTTTCGATTTGAAACAACACTCTTTCAAATCGAAAGATATTTCTTCAAATGGATTCACATATCTGATGAGAGCGGACCACCACTTGAAACGCGTTATATAAAATCGTAAAATGATAAAATAACAAAATAATAAAAAAAATGTTGAAAATTTCTTTTACAAATGTTGGTAGCCTTACTGCTTTACATATATACTTTTCTCTCGTTGGAACTGCACTAATACTGCACTACCCCTCTTCTCTCTCTCTCTCTCTCTCTCTATATATATATATATATATATGAAAAGTGTGGGTTTGTCGTTCAAATTTCAAAGTATTGCAGGGTCAGTTAATATAAAATTGAAATATAAGCCATATTAGCAATACAAGATTAATTTATTATTATTATTTTTTTTTTTTACATTAATCCTATCGATTACGGAATAAAATTCCTTCTTCAGGGGTGACCAGTATTGAGTCATTTTCTTTTCTTTTTTTTCCATCAATAAACAAGAATAAACAAACTTATTTCGTTGTTACTTGTTAAATTTGAACGACAAACCCACACTTTTCATGACAGCGTGCCAACGCTTCTTTCGTTCGACACCGGATTTGAATCATAACCGCCATTCCAACACTGCGGAGACGTCGTACCAAGGACGCTTATCAAGTAACAACGAAATAAGTTTGTTTATTCTTGTTTATTGATGGAAAAAAAAAGAAGAAAATGACTCAATACTGGTCACCTCTGAAGAAGAAATTTTATTCCGTAATCGATAGGATTAATGTAAAAAAAAAAAAAATAATAAATTAATCTTGTATTGCTAATATGGCTTATATTTCAATTTTATATTAACTGACCCTGCAATACTTTGAAATTTGAACGACAAACCCACACTTTTCATATATATATATATATATATATATATATATATATATATATATATAGAGAGAGAGAGAGAGAGAGAGATAGAGAGAGAGAGATAGAGAGAGAGAGATAGAGAGAGAGAGATAGAGAGAGAAGAGCGGTAGTGCAGTATTAGTGCAGTTCCAACGAGAGAAAACTATATATGTAAAGGAGTAAGGCTACCAACATTTGTAAAATAAATTTTCAACATTTTTTTTATTATTTTGTTATTTTATCATTTTACGATTTTATATAACGCGTTTCAAGTGGTGGTCCGCTCTCATCAGATATGTGAATCCATTTGAAGAAATATCTTTCGATTTGAAAGAGTGTTGTTTCAAATCGAAACGCATTTCTTTAAATGGATTTACGTATCTGATGAGAGCGGAACACCGCTTGAAACGCGTTATATAAAATTATACAATTATAAAATGATAGAAATAACAAAATAATAAATAAATGTTGAAATTTTTTTTATAAATGTTGGTAGCCTTACTATTTTAAACACACACACACACATATATATATTCATTTATATATAATATTTAAATGTTGAATTAAATTAACGATAATTGAATTATCGTTTAATAATAATCTATCGTGATAATATAAAGCTCAATATAATGTAATAGAGCAATCAATTCTAGAGATGAAAGATGAGAATAAAAAATTGTAAAGATACAATATTTATTAGAATATCAAAAGTTAAGAGCAAGGCGCTTGATATCCTTAATCCATGGATTTTCAAAGATAAACTCTTCTCATCAGAGGATAGGGAAAAGCCGACAATGTATTTGTAAATATTATCGGCAACATTTAACTTTGAAAATTTTACATCAAATAAAACAAAATAAAGGCCAAAATGTTTATTATGTTGAGATGAGAGCGTAAAGTCAGGGTGGACGATGTCCAAAAACACGTCAAAACAAAAAATAAAAACAGCTGTTATTTTGGAAATAAATGTTTGAAAAAGAACAATACTCAAATTGTTTAGGAATCCAAATATTTTTGTAAGAGGCTGGTGGCCCGACGGCAATCGGTAACGCCCATTTTATCCTGTCTGCATTAGTTTGGTGCTGGAATTATCCGTTTCGCAGGGTTCAGATTGAAGTTTGTCAGTTAGAGTTTGGTATATATCAAAGTGAGCATTTCGAAAACATCTAGTTCCCTGGTTGATCAGTGTATCGAAATGTTATAGATATCTATTCAGATCCGATAGTTTTCAAGCCGGAACTAAATAAATGTGTTGCTTGTAAGCTGTGGCAAAAATAACTCTCTCTCTCTCTCTCTCTCTCTCTCTCTCTCTCTCTCTCTCTCTTATATATATATATATATATATGAGGATGAAATGCACGATATATCATAAAAATAAATGCCGTGAGTGACAAGATATATGAAAAAAATTTAAATACAGGGAAATCATCAAGAAACGAGAGATTTTACCGGTTTCCTTTGGATCAACGAACGTCTTCAGAAAAAGTGAAGATTTTAGATTTCTTCGATTACGGTACAAACTTAGATTTCTAAAAATTTATCTCATTAAGTCCAAAATTAAGCTCCCCCTTCCTTATCATCAAAATTATTTAATTATGCCATTTAATCACACAACAATTCCATTTCATTTTGAATGACAAATTATACAAACAAACGTGGGTTTTCCCATGAGTTACCTTTTCAGTGGAGTCCTTGCCTGTCTTTTCCTGGAATTTGTTGAGAACGCCCCCTTCAAATCAACGCTACCCCAACACTCTCGCTAATTTAGATACATCGATCATACACTCTTTAGTTACCCACATCACATTAATCCTTATGATATGGTCGACAAACTTAATAAAATTAAATGCACCATTTCCTTCACCTCCGAAATAGAAAATAAGCATATCCTTCACTTCCTTGGTACTGATCATATTTGGCACAATATTCTAATAGAAATTCTTTAAGATACATCAGGCATGCTGGCAGACTTATATATATTGTTATTCGTAAATTCCAGTAATAAAAGAGAAAACTAAAAATAAGCTGTACGTATCTTCTTTAATAGATTAGATCTCTAGATAACAAAACATATTAATACCAAAATAGTTCATTTATTGGCTATAACATTATAAATGATAATAAGTCGAATCAATCATAAACTTTATACTATATCGATAATAATTCTAAACTTTCGCAGCCTGTGAAAAATATATATCAAAATGAGCATTTCGGAAACCTCTAGTTCCCTGGTTGACCAGTGTATCGAAAGGTTATAGATATCTATTCAGATCCGACAGTTTTCAAGCCGGAGCTAAATAAATGTGTTGCTTGTAAGCTGTGGCAAAAATAACTCTCTCTCTCTCTCTCATTCATTCCACGTATCTCTAACAGAATATTTAAGTTACCCTCTAACAAACAGATATTAAATAGTAAGAAGAAATATTACAATTAAGGATTGATAAGATCTACATATAACTAGAAAAATTAATTTTCTTAAGAGCGTATAAGAAATAAATACAGATAAAACCAAATTATATGACCATGAATAAAAGCTAACTTCAGCTATCAACTTACATATACGTAATACGTAAAATCTTAATATGCAACATATTAATCAACAGATACTAGTACTTATAGGCGACGTAATTGTATATGGTTTTATCCCCCATCCAGTTAGCATATCCTAAACAATATATTAGGGAATTCTACCATACTTTGGAAACGTATTTCTATCAAGATCGTATATTAGGTAGGATAAAATCTATATATAACTATAAACTTTATTTTGTTAAGAGCGTATCAGAAATAAATACAGATAAAACCAAATGATATCATATAATATGACCATGAATACAAGCTAACAACTAACATATACGTAATGTAATATCTGAATATGCAGATACTAGTACTTATAGGCGACGTAATTGTATATGGTTTCATCCCCCATCAAGTTAACATATCCTAAACAATATATTAGGGGATTCTACCATACTGTGGAAACGTATTTCTATTAGGTAGGATTAGTAATATAAACACTGTAAATGATCAAACTCAACATCAATAAACTTAGCTTCTAATCATAGTTTAATTAATCGGAAAATAAATAAAAGCCAGACTCTTAATTAGAACCTCAATGTAATTAGGAGGAGTGTTTAAATTCAAACATAACGTATAAATAATTAGCGATCAAACAAGACGCGAACACTGCGCGATGAGTTATCAGTCAATGCCACTATCTGATACGTAGGTAGTGACATCGGTATCGTAAAAATGGCTCAATTTTAAATATAACATAATTAGGTATCAGAAAAGGCGTGAACACTGCACGCTGAGTTGTCAGTCTATACCAGAATCTGATATGTAGGTTGTGACATCATTATCGTAAAGATGGCGGTGTTCAAAATATAACTTATTATATTCCTGAGCGGAAAAAAAGGTAAAAAGAAAAAGATTTTAACAAAACTATCCACCTTCATCGATTCAATCTTACCTGATATCGGTAATTGGTAAATCCTAATCGATTATGTGGCGGAAATCAATCAGTTGCGGGGAACCGACATCAATTGAAAGATATCTTCAGATACGACGAGTCATTTCTTAATTGGATTCAAGGTAAACCAAGAAAGCTGCCACCTGTAAAATTATCGCCATTTCTGGAAATTATATATGGAGTGTACTATCTTTTCCAAAAATATATTATTTTTATTTGACTATTTAGACTATTATTCTTATTTTGCTTGTTATTTTCACAACGTTTCAGCCGATGTAACCTCCGACCTTCTTCAGGTGAATGTTTTTAAAATTTGGAACCTCCTAGTCGAAATTTAGAATCATTGTATTTTTTATACTACCACTGAGACGCAATGGGATACTGTGAATGAATTGGGGCCAGATTTATAGGGGCATCCTTAGTGGGAAGTTGTGCAGCTAGAGGCCTGCCCCCCCCCCACCTGCCAGTATTCTATATCTCCACAAAACTACCATTCGTCCACGTTCGATGTATTATTGTCCCATGCGGGTTGTTGCACAAACACCTAGTCTCTCCCTCTTAAACAGGGTCCCAAAAAGAGGCGTCTAATCTAATAGGTCCTACAATGTCTACCAATCTCCAGCCACTGTCGCATCGCCGCAACGTTGCATTCGTTTTGCTTCTTTTACAAGTACTTCCACGGAAAGTGCCCCGACGAACTTGCTGCACTTGTGTCCAATAATCGTAAATATGCTCGACCAATCAGCAAAACCACACCCCTTCACAATTCACAGATACCAGAAAGCTTTCTACTCTAATAGCTTCTTTCCTCGAACAGCTTGCATTTGTAATTTCTTCCTGCTCCTTGTTTCCCCGACTGTACCATGATGCAGCAAATGAAAATTAATCTGAACAAACATCTTGCTACAAAACTCCGCATTTAGCATACCCCTATTAATCTGTCCCCTAATTCTCAGTATGATAGACAAAGTGTATTGTTAGGGCATATAATAATAAAATGAAACGGTCATTCAAATTAATAAACATTTATAACTTTGTTATAAACCTGAAACAAAAGCGGTCTTATTTATTTATATAGATATATAAACTTTAACATTTTAGTAATTCCAATACACATCCTTTTATCTTTTAAATATGACCGTAAAGAAAGGAAAAGAAAGACATCGATTAAAAACGTTTAAAGGGAAGGTGAGAAAAAGAGAAAGAAAAGTAATGGCGAACTCCCTTTCCTCAAAGAGCATCAGGGACCTTACGAAGTCCTTCTGCTTACAAAGGCTTTTAAAACGTACTTGACTTTTAAAACGTTTATCCTCAAATCTCATCGGCTGTTTCAGTTTCTCATTCTTGCGTTTTCTTGTTTATTATATATTTTGTATACCAACGATTTCTCCTGACAAGATATTGGTCGAAAGAGCTCTCAAGAGGAAAATGTTGCTTTTATTTCAAACCATATATATATATATATATATATATATATATATATATATGGTGTCAGGTTGTATATGAAAAGAAATCAAATAAAGTGCTCGATCATATAAGAGAGCTAATATAATTTATTTAGATACTGTATATTACATATTTCAGCAATGTACCGCGGTTTCATCCAAAAGGGCAGATTTAGACATCTTTAATAAATCTCCGTGCCCAGTGGAATCATCGGCGAACTGAAACGATTGTAGTCACGCCCGACAGGGAATGGCGTCAACAATGACAGAAAAACGGTGCATCTCTGAGGGCGTCCCCGAAAAATTCCGGTGTGGGATAGCGATTAACTAAGGCTCATGGGAGGCCTTTATTTCATTCCCTAGCAAGCTTTATTTATTTATTTATTTATCTGTTCTTTTTGTAATGTTATTATAATAATAACCGTGGTACATTGCTGAAATATGTAATATACAGTTCCTAAATGAATTATATATATATATATATATATAAAAACCATAATACTACCCACATTTTCAACACAGAGTTCCCTCCTCTTTCTCTAGCCTCTCAAAATTTATGCTAACCTCACTACAACAACAATCTCTGCCCCCCTTTCACCTCTCCCACCCTAAGGCCATTTCAATTATATTCTCACCCCTCCCCATTTCATAGCTGTCTCAATCTTGTCTACTTAAAGTTTTTCATATTCATTTGAACCTTTCTCGACCATTGACTCACATCCTGGACTCTCTGGGTTTCATAGTAGCTACGACTGCTATATCCCTTCATCTCACCACCATGGCAACACCAAACATCTATGTACTTGCAGGACATTTTTCTACAAACTGTCATCCTGAGGAAGTCTTACACTAAAGACAAAACGTTGATGAATACATAAGCAACTATCTTTTGATTTTTGCTTTTTCATTTTCCATTACGTCGGATTACTTTCGTCCTTCCTCTCTCATCACATACATATACATATATATATATACATACATATACATACATGTATATACATACATATATACATATATACATATACACATACATATATACATACATATACACATATATAGATATACACATATATACACATATATCTATCTATCTATCTATCTATATATATATATATATAAATATATATTGTCTACGAGTTTGTCAACAACAGCAGATGTTAAATACTTTTTTCGGGACTACGCGGAGATTTTCTTGCGATTTTCCAACATTAGCAAGATTAATAGGAAAAAAAGACAGGACATTAGTCTTTAATAAGGCTGTTTATCAGCGAAAGTCTCAGACATATTTATGAAAGAAATTATTTTATTCATTTGATATATATATATATATATATATATATATATATATAAGAATAACGTTTCTTAGTTCTTCTAAATATATATATATATATATATATATATATATATATAAATTCCATTAAAATTACATATATAGAGTGGGCCAACAAGAAAAATACCCCGACAGAAATTTAAAAAAAAATAGTATGACCCTCCGAATCCTTTCTAAAAAAGTAAAGCGCCCACTTTTTTCCAGTTTGTTTAAAACCGAAAACAAGCGAGTCGATCTCTTAATGGGAGTGGCAGTGAAATAGGAGGATGCCAGGAAGTAGGAAGTGACAACAGAATTGAGGTGTACATCGAAAATGTATAAGACAAGCGAGCACGTTATGCTGTAGGTAAGTTAAATAAAAAACATCATTATTTTCTGCATCGCCAGAAAAAACAAAAATAACAACAAAAGAAAAAGAAGGAGATAAGAGAAAATGAGCCTCGTCGATTGCAGCCTCTTGATTTATGATCTGATATCGGTAATTGGTAGACTCTGATCGATTTTTTGTGCCAGTGATCAATCAAGGGCGTCCGGGTCGATATCAGTTACAAGAGCCTTCACTGATAAGTGGGGAAAAAGGCAGAAAAACGGCGCTACGTATTAACCACAGTTTAAGAGAGGATAAGAATGCACCATCTTCGGCTAAGGTTGGGGTTAGGGTTAAGGTTAGGTTCTTCTTTTTTTTGTAGATGTTATCTCATCAAAGTAGACACTAAGATAAGAAGGAAGACCACAAGAAAGATTAGTTTTAAAAAATACAGAAAGAAGTAATTTATTCTGAAGATCCGTCCATTTTATCTGCGTGTTAAGCAATGAAAACTTTCAAAGTGGACAATTTTTCCTTATGCACCAAATATTCTTATATATTGGGTAATTCGTCTTTAATTACACATTTTATATTTTATTTACTAATAATAGGGATGGGATGTAATGGGTGAAAATTTCAGATTCATGCGAATAGTATTTTTTTGTGTTCATTTATACATAAATAACACTAAACAATCAAACATTTTGAAAATTTTGCAAAATTCAGAGGGTGCAGGCCAAAAATAGCCGTTAGGGCTCCACGGGACTCAAAATCCATTAAAGTGTTTTCATGCGACATTGCAGGTCCTAAAACATCCTCAAAAGCTATGAATGGATATAGAATGTTAAATCTGATATAGTACTTTAATTTAGGACCATTTTCAGGCTGTGAAAGGGTTTTCATGAATGTAGAATAGCCCAAAACCAGTGAAAAATAGCCAAAATTAGCCAAAATTTTCCGAAATCCTCTGTGAAGCTACCTAATTGGTTTCCAAGCCTCTACATGGCTATAGATAGTTTTTACTACTAATAAAAAAGACTTTTCATTTTTAAAATAAGTCAGGCATTTTTTTAAATCTTGAGCTTAGAAAACTTTTACAATAGACAATTTGTCCTTATTCATTAAATGTTTTATAGATGAGGAAATTAAACATGTTATAAATAATTTTCCTTTAGTTAACATTATTCTATGATCTTTACTATTAATAAAAATTAATTTAATTACACATGTGTTACATCGGCCGTTCTTACACAGGAGAAACTGCATCGGTTGTCACTATAAATAGTGCGAGTCACCAGAGACACTGAAGACAAAGCACAGTCTTGTAACTGTGAAGCCAAGAGCTAGTCACTTTCTTACTTTGTTAATACACTTGTTAAACCACCCCTCGACTTGACTTCCTTTATTTATTATTTACTGTTGGACAACTTAACAACAGATTGGCGACGAGGAATCGAAATTAGGTATGTATACGCATGCAGCATAAATTCTCTGTATTACTTAATGTTACACCGGCCGTTCTTACACAGGAGAAACTACACCGGTTTTCACTATAAATAGTGCGAGTCACCAGAGACACTGAAGACAAAGCACAGTCTTGTAACTGTCTAGCCAAGTGCTAGTCACTTCCTTACTTTGTTAATACACTTGTTAAACCACCCCTCGACTTGACTTCTTTTATTTATTATCTACTGTTGGACAACTTAACAACAGATTGGCGACGAGGAATCGAAATTAGGTATGTATACGCATGCAGCATAAATTCACTGTATTACTTAATGTTACACCGGCCGTTCTTACACAGGAGAAACTACACCGGTTGTCACTATAAATAGTGCGAGTCACCAGAGACACTGAAGACAAAGCACAGTCTTGTAACTGTCTAGCCTAGAGCTAGTCACTTTCTTACTTTGTTAATACACTTGTTAAACCAACCCTCGACTTGACTTCCTTTATTTATAATCTACTGTTGGACAACTTAACAACAGATTGGCGACGAGGAATCGAAATTAGGTATGTATACGCATGCAGCATAAATTCTCTGTATTACTTAATGTTACACCGGCCGTTCTTACACAGGAGAAACTACACCGGCTGTCACTATAAATAGTGCGAGTCACCAGAGACACAGAAGACAAAGCACAGTCTTGTAACTGTCTAGCCAAGAGCTAGTCACTTTCTTACTTTGTTAATACACTTGTTAAACCACCCCTCGACTTGACTTCCTTTATTTATTATCTACTGTTGGACAACTTAACAACAGATTGGCGACGAGGAATCGAAATTAGGTATGTATACGCATGCAGCATAAATTCTCTGTATTACTTAATGTTACACCGGCCGTTCTTACACAGGAGAAACTGCACCGGTTGTCACTATAAATAGTGCAAGTAACCAGAGACACAGAAGAAGACAAAGCACAGTCTTGTAACTGTCTAGCCAAGAGCTAGTCACTTTCTTACTTTGTTAATACACTTGTTAAACCAACCCTCGACTTGACTTCCTTTATTTATTATTTACTGTTGGACAACTTAACAACAGATTGGCGACGAGGAATCGAAATTAGGTATGTATACGCATGCAGCATAAATTCTCTGTATTACTTAATGTTACACCGGCCGTTCTTACACAGGAGAAACTGCACCGGCTGTCACTATAAATAGTGCAAGTAACCAGAGACACAGAAGAAGACAAAGCACAGTCTTGTAACTGTCTAGCCAAGAGCTAGTCACTTTCTTACTTTGTTAATACACTTGTTAAACCAACCCTCGACTTGACTTCCTTTATTTATTATTTACTGTTGGACAACTTCGCAACAACATGATTATATGATCCTTATAATAATAAAAATTGATTGAATTACACATTATTATTTGCATTTTTCTAATAATAAACATTACTTTAATTACACATCATTATATGATCCTTACTACTAATAAAAATTGCTTTAACACATTATTATATGATCTTTACAAATAATTAAAAAAATAATTGAATTACACATTATTGTATTATCTTTACTAATAAAATTACTTTATTACACATTTTATATGCTCATTTCTAATAATAAAAAATACTTTAATTACACATTATTATATGATATTTACTACTAATAAAAATTACTTTAATTACACATTATTATATGATATTTACTACTAATAAAAATTACTTTAATTACACATTATTATATGATATTTACTACAAATAAAATTACTTTAATTACACATTATTATATGATATTTACTACTAATAGAATTACTTTAATTACACATTATTATATGCTATTTACTACTAATAAAATTACTTTAATTACACATTATTATATGATATTTACTACTAATAAAAATTACTTTAATTACACATTATTATATGCTATTTACTACTAATAAAATTACTTTAATTACACATTATTATATGATATTTACTACAAATAAAATGACTTTAATTACACATTATTATATGATATTTACTACTAATAAAATTCCTTTAATTACACATTATTATATGATATTTACTACTAATAAAAATTACTTTAATTACACATTATTATATGCTATTTACTACAAATAAAATTACTTTAATTACACATTATTATATGATATTTACTACTAATAAAATTACTTTAATTACACATTATTATATGATATTTACTACTAATAAAATTACTTTAATTACACATTATTATATGATATTTACTACTAATAAAAATTACTTTAATTACACATTATTATATGATATTTACTACTAATAAAATTACTTTAATTACACATTATTATATGATATTTACTACTAATAAAAAATAATTGAATTACACATTATTATATGCATGTTTCTAATAATAAAGTTACTTTAATTACACATTATTATATGATATTTACTACTAATAAAATTACTTTAATTACACATTTTTATGTGATATTTACTACTAATAAAATTACTTTAATTACACATTATTATATGATATTTACTACTAATAAAACATAATTGAATCACACATTATTATATGCTTTTTTCTAATAATAAAAATTAATTGAATTACACATTATTTTATGATCATTACTACTAATAAATTTATTTTAATTACACATTATTATATGCATTTTTCTAATAATAAAAATTACTTTAATTACACAGGGTATGTTCTTTGATCATGATCAATATTACTTTTCATTTCTTCGTAAACAATTCTGTCATTTTTTTTAAATCTCTCGTTAAAAAAACTTTTACAGTGGAAAATTTTGGTGCATAAGGAAAAATTATCCACTGTAAAAGTTTTCTTTTGTTATAGATTGCAAAAATGTAATCATGTTATGAAGCGTTTTTCTTCAATAACACATCATTATATGTCTTTTGATGATGATCAACATTACTTTGCATTTCTTCGTAAACAAGTCAGCATTTTTTTAAATCTCGGGCTAAAATTATTTACAATGGATATTTCTTTCTTTATTCATCAAATATTTAATAGATTGTAGAAATGACTTATTTCCATTGAATTACACATTATTTAATTTTTTTATTATTAATAATTGCTATGGTGTCGTACCTGTACGAAGAACAAATGGACTCGTCTATCCATAATAAAATGCGAGAAGCATTCCAACTCACAGACTTCTTCGAGCCTAGTTCTATACTAGCAGTGCAGAATACCACTTCTTGTATATATATATATATATATATATATATATATATATATATTCTTTTTCTTCAATAATACAGGGTGGGCCAAAATAAGGGTCCTATCTTTAAATTTGAATAACTTGAATTTGAATAACTTCCACAAAATAAAAGTTAAACTCACCAAACTTTATGTGTGTGTAGACTGACCCTTCCGAGATTTTTTGAAATAAACAAAACAAATTTTAGCCGAAAAACACTTCTTAAAACTTACAAAAACTAAAGTATTGTTTTTTACACGGTTTTGAGTTTTTTAAGCAAAAATAATGTTTTCTAAATGAGGGTACGTTCCTTAGGGCTAATACGGCTCATGCTTGCTTCGAAAGGGGTCCTTTACTTATTCTAAAAAAAAAAAAAAAATCAATAAATAAAAAAGTTATGAATTTTTAAAAATAGGACACTTATTTTTGCCCACCCTGTATTTCTTTGTTCCTGTAACCCCGTGTTTCTGTGTCTTTATTTCGGCCCCTAACAGGGTCACAAGAATAATCAAAATTACTTTTCATTTCTTTGTAAACAAGTTATGCATCTCTTTTTTATCTCGAGCTAGGAAAACTTTTACAGTCGATATTTTTTGCTTATTACCAGAATATTGATCGAGTAACTCCATTTACTAAAATGAACTTTAAAAAATTCAGTCAGCAACATTCCGGGCTAAGAAATTGTTTTAAGTTGATACATTTACATACTTATCGAATATTCGGTTACATCAAAAGGAAATAATAGTTTCATGAGTTATTCATAGGTTATTCCCCTTTAATTACACAATATTTTGCTTTACTTACCATCGATTTTATGTTATGTACTAAAACAATCATTAATCTTTCTGAGAGCACTGTCGCAAAATTTCGAAAAGTCGAACACAAGGGCGGGTAACCTTTTCAGAGTGAGGGCCAGGTGAGACTTTTGGAAAGAGATCGCGGGCCGGAGTGAAAAACGAAATCTCAGAATTACTATATTTTGTTTACATGAATAAATTGCACAAAAATTGCATTGAACACTCGACAAATCTGATATTTTTTCTCAAGAAACTTCTGTATGTGATGTTATAAAAGACGCCGACGAAGAGCCATTTTGGAATCATAAAAAAATAATGACAGCGAAAGTAGCAAGTTGATCCAGCATTCGTTTTGACACACCTCACATAAGTTCTGTTTCATGCCCTTTCCTCGTCTCTTGTTTCCTCTTTGACACTTGTTTCCTCTTTGACTCTCCTGGTGATACCAGATCAGGCTGCCCTGTGGCTCCCTGAGACGAAATTCACCTACATTGACGTTTTTTTTGTTGTTTTTTTTTTGTTTTTTTGTTTGTAAAACTTCATTATGTTCTACAAAACCAAAAACAAAAACAACAGCCCCTCTCCCTTCCCTTTTTTTATTTTTATTTTTCCTACCCTACTCCCGGTCCTGGATATGACCTTAAACTACATCCGATGGTGAGATCCGGCTTACGGACTTTGAGGAATGTGGAGCCTCCTCTTAATTATCATTGCTCCCAGGTCCACCCTGACCCGGAGTGGTAGTACCTGTTAGGGTCCCAACTATGGGTTAAATAGAAACAGATATTAAAAGGGGAAAGAAACAAAAAAGAGAAGAAAACAAGACCAGATTCGACATTAAATAACCCAAAAAGGGTTGATATGCCGTAAAACCAAACTACCAAACTACCAAACATCTTTGACTCTCTCTTTCTCTTTTGATCTCAGGCCAAGGATTTGAAAGTAATAGTTAAAGAAAAATGAAATATACATGCATCATCGCTCGCTGATATTTATACATTTTTATCCCACTGTAAATCTTAATCAAAACCTACTTTTACGTCTATGTCACAAAATGATATGAGTTTTACTGGCATAGCAGGGTGGCGGGCCGATGCTAAGCCTTCGCAGGCCGGAGGTTGCCCGCCACTGAACCTTAAATAATGTGGGATAATGTGGATGGCTGTAAGTGAAAAAGTGGAGAGGTGGGGGTGAGCGGGAATAATGTGAATAGCTGTGAGTGTCAACCCAATATTTTCACGTACTTGCTTGACATTTTTCTTAATATTATCATCCTGAAGAAGTTTTACAAATAAAGACGTAACGTTGATGAATACATAACAAAACCTTCCTTTTTGATTGTTCCTTATTCATTTCCCATTACGTCGGATTACCTTCATCCTTCCTTTCTCATATATATATATATATATATATATATATATATATGATGTACATAATTGCCATCTATTTTCTTTGGAATTATCATGTTCTGACTTGCAGAGTTATTAATAAGTGGTTAGGTAAGAACACACGCGGATGTTCGCATTCTCTGAGTGATTTATACGTCGTTCAATAAGAATCCCATTTGTGTAAAAAAGGCAACTTCCGCTTCCGCCCAAAACATTTTCCCGCGATTTATAAACAGTCCCGGCCGAGATATCAATGTCAACAGACGTTATATTTCTTTTTCTCGTATGTAGCTATGACTTGACTAGACGAGACGAAACTCCTGGACTCAATCTAATATCTATAGTACATATGCGTCTGCGGACTTAACCTATTTCGTATTCCTGTTTTAATAACGCCTTCCGTACCATTCTCCGTGTTGATGGAACTGTGTGAATAAAATTGATTTAGATTGTAGAAGAAGATTGTCTTTTTTACCAAAACTCGGTAACTGGTTTTCTTCATATCAAACAAAGCTCGGAAAATTGATATATACGTATCTATGTAACGAGCCTTACCAGAAAATGTCGATTCCGCTGTGTTTTGTCTGTCTGTCTCACTCTCTCTCTCTCTCTCTCTCTATACATATATATATATATATACATATATATATATATATATTATATATATATATATTATTCCCGAAACAGTTTTTCATGGTAAACATCTGATTATCCCTAAAATAGTGTTAAGAACAAACTAATATAATAACTGTAAAAAATAAATTGGCTTACATGAGTGTTTTTCCACTGAAAGACTTGGGACTATAAGTTTGTTTTTTTTTGTTTTTTTTTTTAAATATAGTTTTAATGGTTGAGAAACTTCCGAGACTATAGATATATATATATATATATATATATATATATATATATATATATATAACATAGCGCATCATGTTGTAAATAAATCAATAAAGTGCCCGATCGTAAGAATGCGAGAGCTAAAATACAAATTACATTACCTATTCCAGAGACGTACCATGGTTTCATTAACACGGATAGACCATTACTGTTTTAAAAAAGGGTCTTACAACCCGTTTCTCAGCGACTTACAGAGAGAAGACGGCTCGATAAATATATATATATATATATATATATATATAAATTAGGAAAGTTTATTTTATAAAGCATCTTTTGAAAGTTAATATAAATATAGAGGCAAAAATGTCTTCAAAAAAACATGTAATAGATGCGAGTAATTAAATCAAAAGAAAAATAAATATATATATATATATATATATATAAATTTGGGAAAGTTAATTTTTCTTAGCATATTGTGAATTTTAAGATAAAGATAGAGGCAAAATGCCTTCATAAGAAACCATGTGTTAGATGCAGATATTTTTTATTAAATCAAAACAAAAATCAATATATATATATTTTTTCTTCATCTTGACTTCTTTTATCTAATATTTGGCTTGATACAACAAGCCTCGACAGAGCTTAGACAAATAGAAGGCATAAACCATTTATTTTTTGTAATAATCCTTCTTGGTCTTGTAGAAGTGTCTCGTCCGATGTTGTGGACTAACGGGGCAAATGTCTGTTTTAATAGTACTTAAATCGCGCATGATATATATACAGGGTGATTCATAAGTCACTTAGCTATTTAAAATGATTACCATATGAAACACAAACATACTATGAACTTGTGATAATTGTTATCTTACTCTCTAATTACTGCTATTTGTTATTTTAAATGTGTTCGTTTATATATTTGTTTCTATATATATTTGTTTTTATTCATTTAAATTTGTGTAAATCATCATATGTGCTTTTTTTTGTCAGGCAGTATGTCATTTACAATTGAAGAGCGAATTTTTATTGTTATTCATGTGGCCAAATTTGATGAATCTCCCACACTTTTTGAAAGGCAATGACGACCTCAAATAAAAAATCACTGCCGAGTTTGTTAAAATTAATCAATCAAATATGCTACAAAGAGTCGTAAATTCCTTGCAAAAAAGAATGGAGCTATGCATGCAGAACAAAGGATGAAATTTTGAAAATTTGCAGCAATTTTAAACTCCCATAAATGAATTTGTTGAATAAAATTTCTGTTTTGTATTACCGTATTTTTTAACTTTAGAATTTCAAAAATAAATAGCTAAGTGACTTATGAATCACCCTGTATATATATATATATATATATATATATATATATATAGTCTCGGAAGTTTCTAAACCATTAAAACTATATTAAAAAAAAACTTATAGTCCCAAGTCTTCCAGTGGAAAATCACTCATGTAAGTCAATTTATTTTTTACAGTTATTATATTAGTTTGTTTCTAACACTATTTTAAGGGATCATCAGTTGTTTACCATGAAAAACTGTTTCGAGAATTTATATATATATTATATATATATATATATATGAGGAAGAGAACACTGAATGGTCCAAGAGTTAGATAATAGTCAGTTAGTGATTTTGACAGAAATAAGGGGTCTCTGCTATTTCTATGAAGAACTGAATAGCGTGTCTGTATATAAAATAAAGTGTTATCTATTCAAAACTGTTTCATGTATTAGTTTCGAATCGACGTACGTACGAACAGAGCCTCTTATGATAATGATTGGACGTATCTTACGCGAAAGGAACGGATACACTTAAGATACGCCCATTCAATTTACACATTTAATGATGGGAATTGATTTTACAAAATTCTTTTTACAAACTCAGGTGATAAAAATGTAGATAGCCGCTAATAAAGATATGCAGATGCGTACAACAGACAGAACGACCGACAAAGCCTCTCACAGAAGTGATGAGACGCATCAGAAAAAAATATATATACAAATGCAACGTAAACATTAAAAGATAAAACATGTTCATCAAACCTTGGAATGCCAATTCTTGCAATCAGGTGACAGATCATCAACCATTCGCTCCATTTAAAAAGAAGTCTGCAAAATATGGATGCTTACCTGAAAAAAGAATTAAAAAAGAAAACATTTTTAAAAAAGCTTCGAGTTTATCTATATGCTATTAAAATTTTACTTCAGTTGAAGTTTTCAGAAATCAAGGAGTCTCTACCTGGGGCTAACAATTGATCTCTATATGAGATACATAGATATTCGAATATTCTATTAAATTTCTCTTTTATCTCTCAAACGTTGAGTTAATAAAGAAGTTAAGAACATTAAATTTAATTTTCCTCTCCCCAATTGACCAGTTGATTATGTTATAGTATATCTTTCTTTTGGTCTCTTGGTCTTACTGGATTCCAGGACCAGAATTCATCTGGTCTGGTGGAGTATCCAGCTAAGTGTTGTGACTTGAAGTAACATTACTTAGAGAAGGTGCCCTATTCCTCGTATGAGCTAATGCCAAGGGGATCTTATTTGGGCTTCGAATACTATGTTATTTTGAATATTTGGTCGGGGTTTACTTGTAGGAGTAAGTATCCTCATGTCAGGTCGTCCTGACAAACCCTTGTACAGAGAGACCGAATACATTTGAGGATGGTGTCTAGTAGGTAATTCAAACTCCCCTATACAGAGAGGCCGAATACACTTTAACCAATCCTTCTCTTGCAGACAGATTTATGTTTAACTTCAGTGGCAGTAGAGACTTCTGGAGTTGTTGATCATCATCATCATCATCATCATCATCATCAACCGGTTTATTTGTTGAATCAGGCCACAATTAATCCTCTGATGAGGGTGGGGCCTGATTGTCTAGTCTCGAAATCTAAGTCTCCCTCTCCACTCCTGTCTTTGGCAAGGCTTGATGGAATCCATAGGCCCTGAAGATCCACGCATCCTGGGATCTACAAAGCCCAAGACATTACCAGCAGCATTAGTGCTACTGGCACTGCCTTTCTTTTTTCCTGCTGTATTTCGACTAGACATTGTATTTAAGGCAATTTTATGGCTGGATGCCTATCCTTTACCAACTTGAACACTTTTGGCAGTCCAAGACCTCCACCGTTCCCATCTAACTAGGGCTGATGTCGTTTCCACTTAAGCATGTACAAATGTCATACATTACCAGTGAGTTGCTTATCAATATGTTGTTGGTGAAGTATAAAACAAGAATTCAACTTGATCATTGTTCAATTGCGTTCCTTCTGTATGTTGACGAGAATTGCGTCGGGTTAATGCGTTTTCCTCTCGAAACTGCATGATTCTTGCAGCGTATGGTGAGCTACGATGTTCACTCTTTCGCTGCCGAAGGTTCAAGTGCCCCGAAACATTTCTGCGCATGCGGCTGGACGCGCGTTTTTACAAAATAAAATTGTAAAATTCAATAAATTTATTTTGGACCAATCAGATGATTTTCCAAGTTGGTTCGGAATTCTGTGTCTGTGGGGGCCGATGAAAACCTTTTAAAGAGATGTGTATTTTCCAAAAAGACTAGTTGATTAAAAATTCAGAGATAGTGTTTGAAAATATGTCTGCTGTCTGCAACTCTACTCGACTCAAACAAGACTACCCAACACTATCAATATAGCAGTCAGCGAATCAGCCAAGGTAGGCGAACACACAGACACAGAAACAAAAACAAACTTTTGCATTTCCCTTTTTATCGTCTGCTCCTTTAAAAGTAAATTTATGAAAAGAACTATTTAAAAACTTCTCATTGAACTTTCTACATTGATTAATTTTCTCCAGTCATTGACTCAGTAAAATTTATTTCATATAATTGAGTGAGAAGTTTGCTCACGATTTTTCAGACCAGTGGATTTTTCACAGCTCTTGAGTTATCGATTCAGTCTTCTTCGATATCTCAAATTCATTCCCCTTTGTTCACCAAAAGACATTCATAAAAGATCTATCATTTTCAATGAAAAAGTTTCCTTAAAACTTAATAAATATTTTTCCTTTTGTAAATTGAGAGTTTACTTTGTTTATTTTTGTTTATATCATTTCTACGAATTACCTTCGATAATTCGTCCCGTCCGTCTCTCACTCTCTTTCCTTTCCCTTCTCCCACATAATAAATCTATAAGAACAAACTAAAACCCTAATAGGCCAAACTGGTGACCCCGAAACGCGCGTCCAGCCGCATGCGCAGAAATGTTTCGGGACACTTGAACCTTCGGCAGCGAAAGAGTGAACATCGTAGCTCACCATAAGCGTGTCTCATTGACGGATCTGCGGATCAGACTGTTGGCATTATTACGTCTTGCGGCTGAAAACTACCCTAAAACCTTTTGTATTAAAGAAACTATTTTTCAATAAATTTTCTAGAAAATAAATGCAGTGTGACATTTTTTGATCAAAGGTAGGAGCACTTATCAGCTTGTTAACACAGCAAGACAGTGTCATAAACATAACAGCTGTAATCGGCGCTTGCATTTCAAAAGCGCAGACGACAATTATCTATATAGTAATACGATAGCGTGTTTTCGTGTGTCACGTTTACATAAAAAACTCTGCGCATGCGTGCCGCACCGAGATTTGGAAAAGCATTCAAATCACCTAAATTTTGTAATATTTTCAAGTATTTCCCTTTGACGCAACGGTTAACGACGTAGGATTTTTGACGTCGGTTTTTTGACGTCGGCCCGACTGGTTTATAGTTCGATTCCAACAAACCTCAAAGATTTTTTTCTACATCGAAGAGGGAGGAGGTAAGGAGGGGACGACCGGGAAGACACATATTAATACGATAGCGTGTGTCTTATTTTGTGTGTCACGCTTACATCAAAAACAACGACCTTTCGAATCTTTGTATGAATTAGAGCCAGATTTAATTTAATCTAAAACATTTACAAAGTAAGGTTTAGTCATCGAAATTGGAATTAGTCGAGGTGGTATGGTAGTTTTGTTTTACGGCATATCAACCCTTTTTGGGTTATTTAATGCCGAATCTGGTCATTATAGTAAAAGTTTTTATGCTTCAAGTTCTTTATATCTTCAAATGTTTAATCATCGTTTTTGGTTTGGTAGTTTTGTTTTACGGCATATCAACCCTTTTTGGGTTATTTAATGCCGAATCTGGTCATTATAGTAAAAGATTTCTGCTTCAAGATCTAAAAATAAAATAAAAAAGGGGAGGGAGAAAGGGAGAGGGGCTGTTGTTTTTGTTTTTG
>OY744552.1:48827169-48829669 GCA_963556195.1 Sepiola atlantica
ACATATATATGCATATATATATTATACATATATATGCATATATATATTATACATATATATACATATATATATTATACATATATATACATATAATATATTATACATATATATACATATATATATTATACATATATATACATATATATATTAATACATATATATACATATATATATTATACATATATATACATATATATATTATACATATATATACATATATATATTATACATATTATACATATATATATTATACATATTATACATATATATATTATACATATATATACATATATATATTATACATATATATACATATATATATTATACATATATATACATATATATTTATACATATATATACATATATATATTATACATATTATATACATATATATATTATACATATATATACATATATATATTATACATATATTACATATATATATTATACATATATATACATATATATATTATACATATATTATACATATATATATATTATACATATATATACATATATATATTATACATATATATACATATATATATTATTACATATATATACATATATATATTATACATATATATACATATATATTATACATATATATACATATATATATTATACATATATATACATATATTATTATACATATATATACATATATATATATACATATATATACATATATATATTATACATATATATACATATATATATTATACATATATATACATATATATATTATACATATATATACATATATATATTATACATATATATACATATATATATTATACATATATATACATATATATATTATACATATATATACATATATATATTATACATATATATACATATATATATTATACATATATATACATATATATATTATACATATATATACATATATATATTATACATATATATACATATATATATTATACATATATATACATATATATATTATACATATATATACATATATATATTATACATATATATACATATATATATTATACATATATATACATATATATATTATACATATATATACATATATATATTATACATATATATACATACATATATTATACATATATATACTACATATATTTTACATATATATACATACTATATTATACATATATATAAGACATACATATATTATACATATATATACATACATATATTATACATATATATACATATATATTATACATATATATACATACATATATTATACATTTATATACATACATATATTATACATATATATACATACATATATTATACATATATATACATACATATATTATACATATATATACATACATATATTATACATATATATACATACATATATTATACATATATATACATACATATATTATACATATATATACAACATATATTATACATATATATACATACATATATTATACATATATATACATACATATATTATACATATATATACATACATATATTATACATATATATACATACATATATTATACATATATATACATACAATATATTATACATATATATACATACATATATTATACATATATATACATACATATATTATACATATATATACATACATATATTATACATATATATACATACATATATTATACATATATATACATAGACATATATTAATCATATATATACATACATATATTATACATATATATACATACATATATTATACATATATATACATACATATATTATACATATATATACATACATATATTATACATATATATACATACATATATTATACATATATATACATACATATATTATACATATATATACATACATATATTATACATATATATACATACATATATTATACACATATATATACATACATATATTATACATATATATACATACATATATTATACATATATATACATACATATATTATACATATATATACATATATATATTATACATATATATACATATATATATTATACATATATATACATATATATATTATACATATATATACATATATATATTATACATATATATACATATATATATTATACATATATATACATATATATATTATACATATATATACATATATATATTATACATATATATACATATATATATTATACATATATATACATATATATATTATACATATATATACATATATATATTATACATATATATACATATATATATTATACATATATATACATATATATATTATACATATATATACATATATATATTATACATATATATACATATATATATTATACATATATATACATATATATATTATACATATATATACATATATATATTATACATATATATACATATATATATTATACATATATATACATACATATATTATACATATATATACATACATATATTATACATATATATACATACATATATTATACATATATATACATACATATATTATACATATATATACATACATATATT
>OY744552.1:48831448-48861448 GCA_963556195.1 Sepiola atlantica
ATATATATATATATATATACTATATAATATATTCTTATATATAATAAATATCTATATATATATATATACATATATATATATATATACATATATATACCATATATATAACATTTATATATATATATACATATACATATATATAACATATATATATACATATATATACATATACATATATATATACATATATATACATAAATATATACATATATATATACATATATATATACATATATATACATAAATACATACATATAAACATATATATAACATATATATACATATATAACAAATAAATCATATTGTCTATATATATATATATATATATATATATATATGATTATTATTATTTACACAGACATGTACAAAATCTGCGACACTGGTATGTCGATGTTATCGATTAACAGTTATTATAAACTGAGATCTCATCAGGCAGAGTTAGAATCCGATCTTAACCTTAAGGTATTTCAAAATATGATCTAAGGTTAAGATCGGATTCTAACTCTTCCTGATGAGATCTCAGTTTATAATAACTGTTGATCGATAACATCGACATGCCAGTGTCGCAGATTTTGTACATGTCTGTGTAAATAAGAATAGTCAGATATAAAAGCTCATTTGATATTGAGCACTTTTTATAAACCTGGTTGAAATTCTTTGGATTACTACCCTGTGGATGTTATACCTGGATTATATATATATATATATATATATATATGAATGTGAGAATTCCGAGGCATAAACAATGCAATGCTGAAAAACCGGAAGGTGGAATAAACAAAAATAAAAGTAAATGAAAAGAGACGGTAAATCTCAGATCAATTCATTCATATTTCAAAATTTTAATATAAAGACAGTAAATTGTAAAATTGGTGGGCTGACTGTTAAATATTTAAAGGTCCGGAATGGTAGAGACTTTGAACATTTCGAGAGTAACAACCTCTCTTTTTCAAAAAGAAAACAAAATTGGACTGGCTGTGTCAGTTGAAGAGAGCCAAGTGGACGTTGCTATTCAAAAAATAGGAACATGAGATTCGCAGAAAAAAGACAAGTCCTGCAGAAAATGCAATAGTTGAGATATGTAATAGATTATTAAGACTGATTAATTTAGTTAATCTTAAATAATAATATTTGGATTTAATTTATTTTGTTGTTGTTCTTCTTGTTATTATTATTAATTATTATTATTATTATTATTATTATCTATATATTAATACGCTAAGGTGTATGTACTTATGTCACGCTCCTAAAGAAATTGGAGAGACTTGGAATTGAAACCGTAACATCTACATGGAAAGCTGTCACTTTAGAACTCACCTAACTAAATGAAGTTCATAAATATATCAAAATTAACTTAATTAAACCATTAACTCAACCTTCTTATTATTATTATCATCTATATATTAATACGATAGCGTGTGTGTTCGTGTGTCACGCTTCCGGCAAAAGCTCTGCGCATGCGTGCCGCTCCTAAATTTTTAAAAACATTCAAGTGGCCTGCGTTTAGGAATATTTATGTGTATCCCTCTTGCGCAATGGTTAGCGAGGGGGTATTTTTTACTACGGCCCGACTGGTTTATAGTTCGATCCCAACCAGCCTCTAAGATTTTTATTCTACAGTTCGAGGGGAAGGGGAAGAAATAATACATTTTTTATTACCTGGTTAAAAACTACTGTTTTGTGTTGCTTAAAACTTAAAACTATTTTTTGTTTTTATGTTGGCGTTTTTAATGGCATTGTCTATTTAATTACGTTGACTGCTTAAAACGTAGGATATCGGCCAGTATTATTTTGTTGTTGTTTTTTTTTTTTTGAAAGGATGGCATATCAACCTTTTTTAGTAGATATGGTAGTGTCCATCGTACACGAGTTACTATTTCAAACAATTATTTAACTCTTACCCAGAATGGGGGGGGGGGGCTCATAATAAAGCGTAACTTACTAACAAATAGAGGGTGCTTTGTTACATTAGGACCCGTATTGAAAACATCATTTCGTGTAATTTACACGGGTTCTGCTAGTTCATATATTAATACGATTGAGTGTGTGTTATTTATTTTGTGTGTCACGATCTGACACTCCTATTTAAGAAGATTTAGTATTTACTTTTGCCCCTAACAGCGAAGGAGGGTAGGGAGAGGGGATGGAGGTGGCGAGTTAGAGGGGAGTGGCGACCGATGGTGACTGCTGGCAACCGAGTAATATAAATAATATATATACTTCCATCCCGTCACGCAAAATGTTGGTGAGTAAAATACGTGCATATTTCTAGCCACCGGATAATATTATGAACAGTAAATTAAACAGATTGATGTAGAAAACACTGTGAAATTTCCACAGGGTCCCGCTAGTTATTATTATTATCATTATTATCATTATCATTATCATTATTATTATTATTATCATTATTATCATTATTATTATTATCATTATTATTATATTTGTTTTTTAATTTATTATTAACTTTTTCTTCATTATTATATTATTATTTTTTATATATATTTTTTACATTTATTTATTAATTTTTTTTTTTTTATATTAAATATTTAAAATTTAATATTTATGTTAAGTGTTGCAATAGTAAATATAGGTTCGAATAGTCAGTTAAAGATTAAAGGGAGATCATTCGGGATCTGCATAAAATGGATAAAGGGAAATAAAAATGTAAAGTAAAATAATGCATGGTCAGATAGAAGGATAGAATTATTCTATCTTAAGTCTTCATCTCTTACGTTATACTCAACCTAGAGTGTGGGAAAAGGAGGCTGTTGGAAGAGAAAGGAAGGGAAAAGAGTTTATATATAATTAAAATTAACATTTATTATTTCATAGTGAACGAATTATTGCATAGTGAATAAAACTAATTAAGTGTAAGTATAATATATGGGAATAAAGTCTAAATGGTGTGGGTGACTTATTCTATGAACAGTAAGTTGTAGGAGTTGTTGGGAAGAGTATCGACAAGAAATATGAGGAAATAAACGTAGGGGAAGATGGGTGTCAGTTAGAGGCAGTGTGTCTGAATGAAACGGTATAAGGAAGAATAAGGAAAGTGAGAGTGCGGAGATGGGTTAGGTGTTAGGGTTAGGGTTAGGGTTATGTGGTTGAGATCATTGGGATCGGGTAGAGACAAAGGAGCAACGAGTATAACACAGGGTCCAAGGTTAGTAGAGTTGAAATGATCTAGGAAGAGGAGTAGGTTTAAAGAATGAAAGGGGAACAAAGCTCGGATCTGCTATTTAAAGAGGGTCTATGTTTAGAGATAAGAATAGCTTCCGATATTCTTAGATTACCGATGTTTCTAACTGAGGCAATGGTACGGACATCGATAATGCGTTGTGTGTTGCCACATGATAAGATGTGTTTATAGAAAGAAGAAATGCGGGTGTATAAGTGTTCCTTGATGCGTTGGCGCAGAGACCTAAAAGTACTACCGATGTAAAAATTCATTGTAGTCTGTAAACTGTGTGAGCCCAGAGTTGGGAATCGGGCAATTGGCTAAGTAGCAGGGTTCAAAGGTGTGGTTACTGTGTTTTTTAGTTAGGTGTTGTCAAAGGGTAGTGCGTGTGGGGTGAGTTGTAATGTCAAGGTTCTCTCTACGTATTGCTTTGCCGATCGCGGATGTAATGCTATCGCTAACGAAAGGGAGTTTGAGGAGGCAGGTGTTGGTAAGGGGGTTGTGTCTGCGTTTTTGGTGTTATATATATATATATATATATATATATATATATATATATACTATTGCTTAATTTAGCGGAATAAGCGCATATATATATATTAAAAATATATTAATGAAAGAAATTTTAAAATAAATAAATATATATGTATATATATATATATACATATATATATATATATATATACATACATATATATTAATGATATATTAATGAAAGAAATTAAAAGAAAAATAATTACATTTTAATGCTGTATAACCATAAAACTATATTATCGGTCAACACGGATTTCATGAGATTTCAAACACCTACTATTTGATAAAAAGTTTTTTCTTCGAAATATCATGAAAGATGGCCACACACATTAGATCACCGTGTAGAAGTATTGAGTAATCTAGTAACATTACTGCATAACTGTTTTGTTATAAAAACTGACATATGTCCAGTTCTTACATTGTGATAGCCTTCTACTACTTCCCTGTATGCATATTACACGCAATGCGTCAATGAAACTAAATCTATATATGTGATAAAAATGGAAATAGTATTCGAAACAATATATACACATATATATATATATATACACATATATATATATACACATATATATATATATACACATATATATATACACATATATATATATACACATATATATATATACACACATATATATATATATACACACATATATATATATATACACACATATATATATATATACACACATATATATATATATACACACATATATATATATACACATATATATATATATACACATATATATATATATACACATATATATATATATACACATATATATATATATACACATATATATATATATACACATATATATATATATACACATATATATATATATACACATATATATATATACACATATATATATATATACACATATATATATACACATATATATATATACATATATATATATACATACACATATACACATACACATATATACATACACATATATATATACATACACATATATATATACATACATATATATATATATATATCCGAGTAAAACAATATAAGTGGTCCGAAATCTCTGCGTTACCCGCTATGTTCCGTATATCTACGTGGCCCCGCCTCTAAATGATCCATGGGGACAAGAACTAATTAAAAATTAAAATACGTATGATTGCTTTTATTGAAATTAAAACCATATATATTTATATCGGACATTAATTCATAGAGGTTTTCTAACATTTAAGCCCTTTCTGGACATATTATGGGGCGAAACAGGAGAAGTGGGGCCAGTAAAAACATAAAAAGTAACATGGCGTTATGAGCATAATGAGAAAATACATAGTGGTGACCCTCATTCAATCCCGAGCAACGTCGGGTTTCCCTGCTCGTACTCAATTATTTAACTTGCAAATGTATGTTCTTTCGTAATTCCTTCGATAGCGATTATCAATTCATCGTCCGTTTACAGGATAAATGTTTTTCAATCATCCGGGTGCACATATCCTTTCTGATGCCTGTTGTAATGAACTGATCCTTTTCCGTCGAAAATAGCTTCGTCATGATAACAGTCGGCAGTTATTCGCACCGGATGACTTCGAACGAGACCTTGAAAGCATCGACGTTCGAAAGAAAACTTCAAGCAATTACGGTTGAAAGAAACTTTCAAAGCGACGACGACGGTTGAAAGAAGACTTGAAAGCGACGACGACGATTGAAAGAGTTGCACTTCCGAATCTCACAACCTATCCCGGCTGTGTGAGTTTTGATTTAAAGGTTATACCGAACATTAGCGATGCAGAACGTAAACAATCTTTTATTGAATCGGTTGAGAAAGCTGAAACCGTGTGGCCACTGTGTTCGGTGGAAAATGTGTTGTTTTTTTTTTTGTTGTTTTTCACTTTTACTAATGAGTGATCCCTCATCAAGGCCCGAGTGCCACTCGAGGATAAAGGTTAAAGAGATCGTGTTTTTTTTTAAAAAAACGTAAATTAAAAATTCTAAAATAACATTTTTTTTTCATTTTTTCTTTTTAACTTCTATTAATAAACAGTTTCCCAAATTCATGTACGAAAAAAAAATCAGATTTGTGTCACAGAAAGTCCATTTTATCTTTGTATATATTTTTTAAAGTTGTGTTTGCCTTGTTATAGCGCCATAGACATAATCCATGCTTACTTTATTAAATAAAGTATGGTGGGCCAAAAGCGTAAAGAAAACGCACACGTATCAGCAGCTATTGGTGACAAAAATGGAAAATTTCTCACAATTATATCCGTTTCTGTCTTCCATAAAAATACTTCCAATTTTGACTGAAACCAGTATTAAAAATGTTTTTATTTTCATAAACGATTATCAAATAAAATGTTGATATATTTAGCTAATTTTTTTAAATTTTCGTTACATTGATTTGTATTAATTTCATTTATCTTAATTGTAATTAACTATTACGAATAATTTTCCCTATTGTAAATTATTCCCCCCTTTGGAGAACTCTCCTGCTTTTACTAAACAATCAAGGGAGGCGCGAGAGCGCTCTATCCCTTAATAGACTCAAAAACGGCCTATGCTAGAAATCTAATTTCTTTGATCAATCATAACTCAAAAACCAATAAACCAAATTAGTTAAAACTTTGCACAATTTTTTTATTTGATAGGTTCTATAAGTGTGTAGAATTTCAGCATCATTAGTCAAGGCAACCCAGAGATCCAGAAAGTTCAATCATGAAATCATGTTATCCGTGTGTACGTACGTACGTATGTGCCACCCTATATCTCATCAACTATTTGATTGATTCAGCTGATCTTTGGCAGAGATAGAGGTTCTAGGGTCTAGTTGATGGCATTTTAATTTCAGTTTACCATATACCTTAGTTTTCCAGAAAATTCACAAAAAAACCTTAAAAATGACCATTGTATTGAGGCATAGCCTTTACAAAAGTAGTTACATTCCATGATAAATGCCAGTATACTGAAATCATATGCCCTTAATAGGGTTAAGATGAAAATTCATATACACTAAATGTACAAAAGCAAGAAAATTCCCAAAATTTTTACACTTTTATTGTCATTAAGGGTATGCGAGCACAACAGGGCTATGTATTTTACTGGTAGGAATTTTTCTTCAGTGCACCTCACACACTTCATCCACTCATGCATAGAGATTTATACTGTAGTGATGTGATAATGAAATGGTTTGGTTGATATGTAGTCATACCCTTAATGACAATAAAAGTGTAAAAATTTGGGAATTTCCTCGCTTTTGTACATTTAGTGTATATGAATTTTCATCTTAACCCTATTAAGGGCATATGATTTCAGTATACTGACATTTTTCATGGAATATAAATTACAGCACTAATTTTGTACCGATATTGAATGTCGACGGTGCTGCTCAGGCTATTTTTGCTAAGGCAGAGTGCTCCTTCTGTAAGGGCGCTGGCTTGACTATCCCCCACCTTCCCGACCTTGTGTCACATATTGGAAGCAATTAAAGACTTGTATGCCGAATAAAGCTTTCTTTAAGTACGTCTGTTCTCGTTTGTCAATCCACTTAATTCAATTTATAGTGATGGATTTTAAAACATCTATACATAACGAAATATATAAATAACTTACACTTTTTTGATATAACATTTAAAAAATTAACTGATGGTTATCAAATAAAAGCCAAGAACGGTAAGTATTTTGTCGTTAATAAAGTTTAAAAATTACATCAATTTTATTATTTAAATTGATTATTTATTTTTATTTTTTCTATATTCCTTAGTTCAATTTTCTTTCCAATGATGTAAAATGTATTTTGGTACATCAACTCAATTGGCCTTTTGGCTAAGATCAAAGTGTAGTATCTGTTCCGATGGATACTGCACCCCATAGACTGGTATTGTCTTGGCCTTCGGAGCTTGATTTACGTCGGTCTATGGGTCTGTCCTGTGCAGTTCTAGGAGGTGCACCCTTCCAGGCTTCGCCTCCCCTCTTTCGGGAGGAGTAAGTTTATTGCTTACTGCCTGAGGCGCCCCTACCGGGGAATACCGACCGGACTGCCCAGGCAATTTTTAAACCCCCCTTTTCCGACTAGACCTTGGGTCACATCTTACTTGTGGGAGTAAGATAAAAACTGGCCTTGTGCCTAACTCCTGGAGAGGAGTAAATCAATACATGAACTCAATTGTGTGAAAACGTATTTTTAACTATGGGAAACGCACTGGGGGACGGGGGGGGGAGCCAATGCTCAAATCAAAAACTTAGCAAAATAATTGTTTACCGTTAAAATCTAATGTAAACACTTATTTAAATAAAAGCGCCTCTTTTATTACGTCATACACCGAAGATTCTAGAAAAATGGAAACGGTATTTTATTTTAGCGGGATTTTTGAAAGAGTTCCTGCGATCCTTCATAGATAATAATCAGCCATATCTATCATATATCGGTACTGGTTGAGATAGGGACTCAAACTAACCCTAACCAATGCCGAGTCGATTTTATCTTGGGTCGCAATCTAGATAAGTACCCATATATCAAGCACATATATATTGGCATCATTTGTTGTCTCTACTAATATCTATACAGGTCTAAGAATGTCCATACCTGTCAAACGATATTAATATTAATATCTAATGAGGTTTGAATTTATTGGAAATATTCATATATCTTATACGTCCATTGATCAGGGAAAGAAATTGTCCAGGTGAAAGAGAAACAAATATATTCGTATTAAGTGTATCTATTATTCTCTTGTCTATTTTAATTTTCTTTTTGTTTATGTATTTCAGTCGTCAAACAAACGCATGACAATGACATGTAAATATAATGGCGATTGAGTGTTGGTTCTCTTTATCTTCCTCCCACAAGGTAAGATGTGACACAAGGTCGGGAAAGTGGGAAAAAACCAGCGCTCGAGAATTTGAGCATTCTGGTCATTTAAAAATTGCCTGGGCAGCCCTGTCGGCATTCCTCGGTAGGGGCGCCTCAGGCGATTAGCAATAAACTAACCCCCTCTCAAAGGGTGAAAAGGCAAAGCATGGGAGGGTGCACCTCCTAGAACTGCACAGGACGGACAACCGATAGACCGGCGTAAATCCCGGACAATACCGGTTTATTGGGCGGGGTAAAAAGTGTTGGTTCTATTTATCTTCCTCCCACAATGTAAGATGTGACACAAGGTCGGGAAAGTGGGAAAGAACGAGCGCTCGAGAATTTGAGCACTCTGGCTTTTTAAAAATTGCCTGGGCAGCCCCGCTGGCATTCCCCGGTAGGGGCGCCTCATGCAGTAAGCAATAAACTTACTCCTCCCCAAAGAGGGGAGGCAAAGCCTGGGAGGGTGCACTTCCTAGAACTGCACAGGACCGACAACCAATAGACCGGCGTAAATCCAGACCCGAAGGCCCGGACGATACCGGTGTATAAGGCGTTCACAAATATATTACGTTAAATATAACCAGAAGACGGACTCGTTCGAAAAACTGCACGACACTTTCGTGCATCAGTTCCAACTTTAAGAAACCCTCTTCAAGAAGGGCACTCGAGAACGACACGACAATGGAGAGCTTAACCCTAGCAAGAAGAGAGTTCCACAACCCCGCAGTCCTTGAAAAAGAAGCTACTGGAATAGGAAGCTGTATTACAATTAGGTATCAACACAGCGAATTGATGGAGACCACTAGACCAACGAGTCAAACGAGCTGGAACAAAAGAAGCAGGGAATAGATCTGACAATTCTGAAGAACACATGCCATAATAGTATTTATAGAAAAGACTGAAACTAGCAACATCACGTCTGTGTGTGAGAGAGAGAGAGAGAGAGAGAGAGAGAGAGAGAGAGAGAGAGAGAGAGAGAGAGAGTGAGAGTGCAGAGAAGAAGAAAGGATGGGGTCAATTCGTTAGATCACCGAAGTTAAGTTACGTTGAACCAGACCGGTACTAGGTGGGTGACCATTTGGGAATGCAAATAGCTGTATTTCATCTTCCCATTACCTGGATATACATGGAGCTGAGGAAGTGCGGACGTATGACGCGATGGCTGTTCAAATACTAACCCGATTATCTAGGAGATCACAATTACTTCCGACCCGCCGCCATCTTCTGCGATGTCCTAATGTCTGTCCCAGGACGTGCATTACGGATCTAGGAGAGATGAAAAAGAATACTCGACTTCCGCAATCTCTCTCGGCCGGGTAATCCCCGCACCTAACCGAAACACCTGCGATTTTAAAAATAGAAATCGCTCCAGACAAGTCATGAAGCTACTTGATGTAAGGAGCAAACAAGAACAAAATATGATAATCGCATAGACAGGAGATGCTTATTGACCTTAGTCTTGAAAAGACTAAGATTATAGGTAGGAGGAAAACAGTCAGCAGGAAGAGAGTTCCACAAGTCTGCAGTTCTTGGAAAGAAGCTACAAGAATAGGAAGCTGAATTACAATGAGGTATCAAAACAGTGAATTGATGGACACCACAAGACCAATGAGTTAAACTAGTTGGAACAAAAGAAACCGAGAATAGATCACACAATTCTGAAGAACAAGTGCCATAATAGTATTTATAGAAAAGACTGAGACTAGCAACATCACGTCTGTGAGAGCGAGGGTGTAGAAACATTTACTGTTTTACTGAGTTGTATCTATGCTAGCTTTGATGTAGTTAGTTTTAATCACTCTCACTTTTATCATCATCATGATTATTATTATCATCAGCATTGTTATTATTAATTATATCATTTATATTATTATTATTAATATTATAATTATTAATATAATAATGATTACTATAATTTTTAATCTTATACATATTATCATGATATTATGTTAATTATCATTATCGTTATTATAATTGTTAATATTATTATTATTACTAATATTATTATTAATATGATTATTATTTATATTTTTAATATGTTCAGTATTATTATTTATTATTATTATTATTATTATTATTATTATGTACTCACAAGGGGTTCTCACACAGATCATCGTCAGTGATTGCTCACCGACAATAACCATTGGTATCTCCTGGAGTCTGAGTGACAACAAGTCTCCCCAGATTTCCAGTATTCTCCACCTCTTTTCGATAGCCACCACAAATAAACTTACAGTATCACAACAGCCGTTTACCATTGGTTTCTCGCTGGTAAGGACCATTGGTCTTCTCTGGGATTTGGGTGGCAATAAGCTTCCCCAATGTCCCAGCAGTCTCTGCACTTCCAGTGGAGGTCTGGTTTGTGCTGTCTCTCTTCGGTCTTCTCATCCTCCTTAACCCTATGCAAATATTTTGAGTGGTGTCAGCCTAGGCTGGTACCATTTTTTAAAAATAAATTCATTATTATTATTGATATAATAATAATAATTATTATTATTATCATTGATATAATTATTATAATTATTATTATTATTATTATTATTGATATACTTATCATTATCGATTAGTTTTGTTTTAATGATTCCAAGTACGTAATGTGAAATAAATTAAGAATCGATAGCGAGCGAGCGAGCGAGCGAAACCACATAGTTAAGTAATAATTAATCTCCATAATATTATTACTATCATTCTTTTGTTTATTATACGCTTTAATTTCAAGTTTTATGTAAATGAATAATAAATGCGAAAGTTTTGAATTTATCACTTGTATATTACCACTAAAACGGGTTACTCTAATTTAAATCAACACTATAACATAATATCTTGAAATACTGACGAAAACCCCAAATACAGGGTTTGTTTAGTGAATTTGAATCGTGGGGGCACCAAAGCAGCAAGTTCATCGGAGCACAGTCCCTTGAAGTACTTGTACTTTAATGTGACCTAACTAACAAAGTTTCCTGTTCTCCCTATGCTGTACAGATTTAATCATCCACTGAGGTCATCAGATCTAAACCCGTCTTCAAGATTTACATTACACATCCATCCTATCATTCTCATATCATTGCTTTCTATGCTACGCATGTCCTCAAATCTCACCAGATACGTTTCACTTCCATACATCATCACACCACGTACACATGCCTCTTGGTCGAGAGAAGAAACCCTCTGCTGGTTAGTAATGCCAGAAGTCCTCTAAACTTATTCTATCCACTGCTAACTTGTGCTATCATGCCAGCACCTGCTCCACCCTGTGCTCCAATGGTATCACCAAAGTAACAAAACTTCTCGGAATACCTAATTTGCATAATTAATTTTTAAACAGTTTATAGTAAATTAATGTGATGTGAAATGCATTTGTAATGTTATTGTCCTGCATTTCTATATATGGGCAGTAATCTAATCGATATTAACACTGATTAATTAGAGTGATTTAAATTGAATACAACGATAAATTACTAAGATATTTTCAAGGGGGGGTAATTAAATTGAACTAACATCGTTGACTAGAAATACAGATTTCATAGAGAAGGTGGTTGCTTTCTCCCTCGCTCACTCCTTCTCACTATTTCCCTCTCACTGACACTCACTCACACACACCATCGCTCATGCGAATTGATTTCTTCTTTTCGTTTCTTTACGGTCTCATTAAAAAATACAAATACATTTGTATGACAGTTTTCAGAATGTTTATCTATTTATGTCGATAAAGGCGAAAGTTTTTGCTTTGTGTTTGTAAGAACTTTATCAATTAAATGATTATTGTATTATTTGAATTATTCAGAATACTGTTTTCATCTGGGATTTTAGTCTCACAGCGTATCGACCGATGTAATCTCCGACCTTCTTCAGGTGCATCTGGTCGAACTCGGGAATCTGTACGGAATTTCTAACGGAATATTTTATTTAATCCACGGGGATCTGTTCCGATGGATACTACACCCCATAAACTGGTATTGTCTTGGCCTTCGGGGCTTGATTTACGCCGGTCTATGGGGTTGTCCTGTGCAGTTCTAGGAGGCCTACCCTCCCAGGATTTACCTCTCCTCTTTGGGGTGGAGTAAGTTTATTGCTTACTGCGTGAGGCGCCTCTATCGGAGAATGCCGACGGGGCTGCCCAGGCAATTGTTTGTAGGCCAGAGTGCTCACCTTCTCGGGCGTTGGCTTTTCAAATCCCACTTTCCCGACCTTGTGTCACATCTTACCTTGTGGGAGGAAGATAAATAAAAACTTGCTGTCATTCCATCAGTCATGACTGAATGAGACTATTAAGTAATTCGTAATTAGAATCATCCACAGTGAGGATTGAAGACTGTCACTTAGCACTTATTATTACTTAGCACTTTATCCGTTACGCTCTGCGTCGTTGTGGGAATGATTATTATTAGAAATGTTGTTTTTTGCGAAGTGATAGCGAGCTGCCAAAGCTAGCTAGTATGTTCATAAGAACAGTATTAACTCTGCGACCAGAATATTTATCCAAATTAGGAATAACAGAAGTCTGGCACGGTTCCAATGTTAATAAAGAAACAGGTCTTCTTTTTTTTTTTTCATCGAACGAAACCGTGTGTGTGTTTGTGTGTTTATCACAGGTTGTGTGTAAGCTAAGTATTCGATACTTAACATAATATACAAATAAAATAGAGGAAAAAAAAGAATAGTTTTATGGGCGTGTGCCTAAATCAACCCCCGTTTACGCGTCAGGTTTATGTGGACTGAGAAACGCGGGAAAGACTAATGGCATCGACACGCGGGGAATTTTTCACAGGCCAAAAGAGCGGGAGCGTTGAAAACTCGGTTGATCGGGAGCGGGAGAGGATGAATGCAGAAAAAAGAGCGCGAATGAGAGAAACACGGAGCGAGAGCGAGAAGGACAGAGAGAGAGAGAGAGGGAGAGAGAGAGAGAGAAAGAGAAAGAGATAGAGAGAAAGAGAAAGAGATAGAGAGAAAGAGAGAGAGAGAGAAAGAGAGAGAAAGAGAGAGAGAGAAAGAGAGAGAGAGAGAAAGAGAGAGAAAGAGAGACAAAGAGAGAAAGAGAGAAAAAGAGAGAAAGAGAAAGAGAAAGAGAGAGAGAGAGAAAGAGAGGGAGAAAGAGAGAGAAAGAAAGAGAGAGAAAGAAAGAGAGAGAGAGAAAGGGGGAGAGAGAGAGAAAGAGAGGGGGGGAGAGAGAAAGAGAGAGAGGGGGGAGGGGAGAGAGAGACAGACAGATAGAGAGAGATAGAGAGAGAGAGAGAAAGAGAGAGAAAGAGAGAGAAAGAGAGAGAAAGAGAGAGAAATAGAGAGGGGGAGAGAAAGAGAGAGAGAGAGAAAGAGAAAAAGAGAGAGAAAGAGAGAGAAAGAAAGAGAGAGAGAGAAAGATAGAGAGAAAGAGAGAGAAAGAGAGAGAGAAAGATATGCTGTCAGTGTTCCAAAGATAGAAAGGTCAGTTACATAAATATTTACAACAAATTCAAACATCATTAGATATTAATATAATTTGACACGCATCGACATTCTTATACATATTAATGATGTAATCAATAATACTTATATATAAATATATATTTTTATATGGAAAAAGAATTATGATAAAATAGTATAAGAATAGTTGAACTTTTCATATACTCGTGTAACTCCTAATACGAAGAGGGGTGCTCAATATTTCATATAGAGTTAAACACATGAGAAAATGATATACATATATGAATAGAAATGTGTTTTATTCAGATATACAGTAAAGAGTTGGTCACGTTTTTTTATTCCCGGAAATTTCGGAATAATAAAATTCTTCTTCAGGTGAGAAAAAGAGGAAATTATTTGTACAAATAAGGGTCCTATTTTTAAAAATTCATAACTTTTTTATTTATTGATTTAAAAAATTTTTTTTTTTAGAATAAGTAAAGGACCCCTTCCGAAGCAAGCATGAGCCGTATTAGCCCTAAGGAACGTACCCTCATTTAGAAAACATTATTTTTGCTTAAAAAACTCAAAACAGTGTAAAAAACAATACTTTAGATTTTGTAAGTTTTAAGAAGTGTTTTTCGGCTAAAATTTGTTTTGTTTATTTCAAAAAATCTCGGAAGGGTCAGTCTACACACACATAAAGTTTGGTGAGTTTAACTTTTATTTTGTGGAAGTTATTCAAATTCAAGTTATTCAAATTTAAAGATAGGACCCTTATTTTGGCCCACCCTAAAAAGTCAGTCTTGTTCAAAATAGATCATTAAGTGTTTATTCAATGTTGTATAAGGATCTTCAATGATTATTGTTAAATATATGTAGATATTTAAAGAGAGAAAAATAGGAAATATAATAGAAAAATAAATAATTGAAAAAGTCTTCAATTATTATTGTTATTAATAAATATATGTAAATATATGAATAGAGAAAAATAGGAAATATAATAGAAAAATAAATAATTGAAAAAGTCTTCAATTATTATTGTTATTAATAAATATATGTAAATATATAAATAGAGAAAAATAGGAAACATAATAGAAAAATAAATAATTGAAAAAGTATTCAATTATTATTGTTATTAATAAATATATGTAAATATATAAAGAGAGAAAAATAGGAAACATAATAGAAAAATAAATAATTGAAAAAGTCTTCGGTGTGTGGTCTTCCAAAAAATAGATTTTCTTGAAAAAGATCATAAATTTTCGGCTGTAAAAATTATTTCAATTTTCCGTAGAAGTAGGAAAAAGTCAATCGTTCAGTGTAAACATGAAACGATGTTGAGCAAGCCTTTAAAAAGCCTTTCAAACCTTGAAATTCGAACAGTCTTAAAGTTTAGTATAAATAAGTTGACATGATACGATTATGTCTTCATCATGTCTGGTAAATCAATCGTTAGACCATCGCAACGAAAACGTCAACAAAATTATAATGAATATCACATTTCATTTAAATAATATATAATTATATATATATATATATATATATATATATATATATATGGGAAATGAAAAAGGAAAAACCAAGAGATATTTTTTATATATTCATAAACGTTTCGTCTTTATTTGTAAGACTTCCTAAGGATAATAATTTTAAGAAAAATGTCATGCAAGTACATCGAAATATTGGGTTGACATGATGGGTTGATGAGAAAAAGTAGTAGCCGTGGCTACTAAGAGCACTGGACAAAGATCCGGCTAAGAGAGGTCAGTCAGTGGCAGAGAGTGAAATTTATGTGGACAGCTGTGAGTGAAAAAGGGGAGCGGCGAGAGTGTTAGTGAATTTGTTTTAGCTTGGTAAGGAGAGGGGGGTGCTGAGGTTTTTGTCGTGGTGGGGTGTAGCATGGATTTTGAGGGGCTGTGGAAAGAGGAGGGAAGGGGGAACTCTGTGTCTTTGGTGTGTAGGTAGTATCATAGTTTTAGAAAAAGATTTGGAAAAATGAAGATAATTTGAAATATAAAAGCAGTAGTATAGTTTGGCTTCGTACAGACAGATGACAAATCTTCGTTAGTAATAGAAGTACAATAGTAAAATTTATCAAAGCAGTAATATAGTTTAGGATTATAACAGACAGATACTAAATCACCTTAAATAATACAATTTTAAAAATACAATTTATAGAAGTAATATTATTGTTTCGGCTTCAGACATATACCAAATCTTCGTTAGTAATAAAAGTACAATAGTACAATTAATAAAAGCAGTAATATAGTTTAGGCTTCAAACAGACAGATGCTAAATCGCCTTTAATGATAACATTTAAAAATACAATTCATACAAGGTGTCTCAAAAAATATTCCTAATGACATGTTTCGCGACGTTTGCGAATCCCTTGGTGCGCGTTATCAGCTTTGTTTGAACAATAATGGTCATCAGTTTGAACATTTGCGAACATGATTCTTCAATTACATCTGTCTCATGTATTCGATGCTATTTCATTTCACTCTATGTTCATAAATAAAAGTTTTCTCGTCATTCTACGAGTGAGTACATTTTTTGAGACACCCTGTAGAAGTAATAGTATAGTTTCGGCTTCAGACAGACAGATACCAAATCTTCGTAAGTAATAGAAGTACAATAGTAAAATTAATAAAAGCAGTAATATAGTTTAGGCTTCAAACAGACAGATACTAAATCACCTTAAATAATAACATTTTAAAAATACAATTTATAGAAATAATATTATAGTTTTGGCTTCAGACATATACCGAATCTTCGTTAGTAATAGAAGTACAATAGTACAATTGATAAAAGCAGTAATATAGTTTAGGCATCAAACAGACAGATGCTAAATCACCTTTAATAATAAAAATTTAAAAATACAATTTATAGAAGTAATAGTATAGTTTCGGCTTCAGACAGACAGATACCAAATCTTCGTAAGTAATAGAAGTACAATAGTACAATTAATAAAAGCAGTAATATAGTTAAGGTTTCAGACAGATGCTAAATCGTCTTTAATAATACAAATTTAAAAATACAATGTATAGAAGTAATAGTATAGTTTCGGCTTCAGACAGATACCAAATCTTCGTTAGTAATAAAAGTACAATAGTACAATCAATAAAAGCAGTAATATAGTTTAGGCATCAAACAGACAGATGCTAAATCACCTTTAATAATAAAAATTTAAAAATACAATTTATAGAAGTAATAGTATAGTTTCGGCTTCAGACAGATACCAAATCTTTGTTAGTAATAAATACGTTAATTTTTGTGATCTCATTCAGAGAACAAAAACTGCTGAATAGAAATGACAACAACTTTTTTATCGATTCAGATGCTGCCTAAATCTTGTGGTTATCTTGTTAGTATAATAAGTATAATTCTTTTGATTGACATCTTTCAGACGGTTTTTTTTCCCGCCGGTAATTGATCAGTGTTATTCCTGTCAGTTTTCCAACTTCACGACGTTCATGATATCTCAATAGTTCTTAGGTCGCCTTCTTCACATTTACTTTTCTAAGCTGCACTAAAATATCATGTTTTCATCAAATATTGAACAAGCCGCGCGTGCGTGGCCCCCCTCTGTATGTGACTCGATGTGGCGAGTGTAAAATGCAATAAATGTGGGCAATTTGGGGCATTTTTGACTCCCCTTTGACCCCCTGGGGGCGCGAACCAGAATTTTTATGAGGTCAAGGATGCTCATTTTATATCCGGAATAATTGCCTCTACATTTTGGCCAAGTTTCAGAAAAATTGAATGGATGGATCAAACGTTATGGGAGAAATGGGTCATTTTTTGCCATTTTGGGAGCTTTTGACCCCCTGGGGGCGCGAACCAGATTTTTTCCAAGGTCAGCGATACTTATTTTCTATTAGGAACAATTGCCTCCATATTTTGGCCAAGTTTCAGAGAAATTGAATGGATGGATGAAAAGTTATGGGGCAAAAAATGTCATTTTTTGCCATTTCGGGGCCTTTTGACCCTCTGGGGGGCTAACCAAATTTTTTTTCAAAAATCGGAGAATGTTATATCTGGGTTAGGGTTAAGGTTAGAATTAGGGCTATTTGTTGATTTTTGTACTTCTTTCTCTTCTACTTTTTCTTCTAATTAGTTTGGTTTATTTTTTTTTATTATTATCATTATTATTATTATTATTATTATTATTATCATTATTATTATTATTATTGTTATCATTTTCATTATTATTTTTATTATTATTATAAGTAGTAGTATCATTATAAGTATTATCTTTATTACTATTTTATTACTATAATTTTATAATTTTATTATTTTATTACTATTTTTTATCATTAACATCATTATTATTATTTTATTATTATCATTATTATTATTTTCATTATTATTTTTATATATTATTATTATTTTATTATTATTATTATTTTCATTATTATTAGTATCATTATTATTATTATTAGGAGTAGTAGTATCATCATTATTATTTTATTGTTATATTTTTATTATAAACATTATTATTATTTTATTATTAACATCATTATTATTATTATTTTATTATTAACATCATTATTATTATTTTATTATTATTATTATTATTATTTTCATTTACTTACTAGAAGGATCCATTATCATCGTAAAAACTGACAAATTCTTTAACTCTTTTCATCGATTAGCACTCAGATCTTTACAAGTAGTGACATATGAGTATAAAGTGGTATTCCCTGGAATCTGACTTACAAGGTTGCCAACATATCCAGTATTGTCCGTTTCTTCACATAACCGTTGCTAATAATTTCGCGTTACCGATGGTTTCACGCTGAGTGTGACCGTTGGTATTCTCCGCCAGTTTAGTAGAATCTAGTCTCTGAGAGTTTCCAGGAATTTCTGCGCCATTTTCAGTGGAATTCTGATTGGTGCCCATTGCTTTACATCCATTACTTTCCGGACATTTTTAATAGAAGTCGAGCTGGTTCTTTTTTTTCTCTTGGTCTGTTTATCCATTTCAAACCGTTTATGACCATTTTCTGTGCGGTTGTGGCATCGTATTGACCGATTTTCCACTCAGGCAGCCTCAGTTTCCGTAAACTTTGCGTATCTGAAATTCACAGCTCGGGTGTAGAGCTATTAAACGAATGCAACACTCGTGGCACCCGAACTCCCAACCACACAATGTTTTGTCTCAACTGCCTCGTGATTAGAACGTGTCCTCACATTATTAATTCTTGGTTCAATTAATAAATAGTTTCCAAATTTAAGTTGATTCGGAGCATTTTCAGTGCCTTTTAGTGGCCATCATAAGAGCAAACTTTCCATTTGAACATTAAAATATTTCAGATTTGCATCAAATATAATCCATAGTCATTAAAAACTAATTAAGCAAGATTCTCTGAATTTCAGTTTCTTCTTAAGACCTCTTAAACTTAAGTAATCAATTCGAGACATTTTCTAGAATCAAAATCATCTCATGGTTTTTGATCAAACTTGGAATGAGGATTCTAGACATAAGGTTTTCTGGCATTGTGGTACAATGAGTAAATTAGTCAGACGAAACGTCTGACCTGTTTTGAAATAACCAACGTCGGTCAGTGCATCTATATCAAGGTAGACGAGCCGCTATATTTGACAGTTTACGACGGCTTGTACAAACTTTTAAAGGTTAAAACACCCACCTTCTGCAAGTAAGGGGGGTGGAGCTGGTATTTTGAGTTACGCCACTGTGGAATAAAAATTGAGTGTTGCAGCTGACAGCGAACACAAAAGGCGCGTGTTAAAGGGCTTCTCCGACAATAGTACTCCGAGTCGGATGCGAGCTCCATGTAACACCATTTAGCTGATAAAATGGAATTTTAAGAATAAATTATATTTTTCTAAGGTAAAAATATCTCTCTTTCTTTTATGTTAAGTGATTTCTTTCAGCTAGCAGACGCATGTATGTTTTGTCTGTGAACACTTTCTCTGACAAAGCAGACGCTAACGAAAATATGTTCCAGACTAGTGGCGCCAATATAACAGTTTTGCGGATCTTATATTCACGACATGGGCACAGAACTATTGGCGAAACAATTGGAAAGAAGTTTTTACAGACTAACCACGCAACGACATCTCGTCAAAATAGCTCCGTAGCTAGGACGTTTTCTTAGATCATATTATCTTGATTTTAATTTTCCTAAAATAGCATAAAAGTGGTACAAAACTATTCTGTTCGGGGAATTCATTTTACTCGTTCTGTGACTTATTTTTACTGTGGAATTTCCACAGACGGTGCTAGTGTGTTTAAGAATTTTTCTTAGAATCTGTAATCTACGAACAATCAAGGGAGACGCGAGAGCGCTCTATCCCTTAATAGATTTTAAGAATGGCCTATGCTAAAAATCTTATTTCTTTGATCAATCATAACTCAAAAACCAATAAACCAAATTAGTTAAAACTTTGCACAAAACTTTTATTTGATAGGATCTATAAGTGTGTAGAATTTCAGCATCATTAGTCAAGGTAACCCAGAGATCCAGAAAGATCAATTATGAAATCATGTTATCTGTGTGTACTATGTACGTACGTGCCACCCTGTATCTCATCAACTATTTGATGGATTCAACTGATTTCTAGCAGAGATAGAGGTTCTAGGGTCTAGTTGATGGCATTTTAATTTCAGTTTACCATATACCTTAGTATTCCAGAAAATTCCAAAAAACCTCATAAGAAGGCATTGTATTGACGCATAGCTTTTACTAAAGTAGTGACATTCCATGAAAAATGTCAGTATACTGAAATCATATGCCCTTAATAGGGTTAAGATGAAAATTCATATACACTAAATGTACAAAAGCAAGGAAATTCCCAAATTTTTACACTTTTATTATCATTAAGGATATGACTACATATCAACCAAACTATTTAATTACCACATCACTACAGTATAAATCTCTATGCATGTGGATGAAGTGTGTGAGGTGCGCTGAAGAAAAATTCCTACCAGTAAAATACATAGCCCTGTTGTGCTCACATACCCTTAATGACAATAAAAGTGTAAAAATTTTGGAATTTTCTTGCTTTTGTACATTTAGTGTATATGAATTTTCATCTTAACCCTATTAAGGGCATATGATTTCAGTATACTGGCATTTTTCATGGAATGTCATATAAACACATCATATCATTTAAACATGGATAAAGGCGTTAATTGAGATTGTTGCAAGCTTAACGTCTTTGGCTGTCGGGACTTTAAACAAAAAAAGTCTAGGTGCAGTCGCCAATGGCGGTTGGAGCGTAGCCGGGTCTAACGAGACAATTTATCCGTATATCTGTCTCTCTCTCCGTCTTTCTTTTTCTCTCTCTACTTCATCCTCTCTGTCTTTCTATCGTGCTATCTCTTGCATTCATCGGTAAGTCTCTCTCTCTCTCTCTATATATATATATATATGTGATTATTTTATTTACACAGACATGTACAAAATCTGCGACACTGGCATGTCGATGTTATCGATCAACAGCTGTTATAAACTGAGATTTCATCAGACAGAGTCAAAATCCGATCTTAATATGCATATATATACGAAAAAAAAATATTAGTAGTAAGTTTTTGAAAGGCTGTGGGCAATGCAAATTCCGGGTAAGATGCAAGAAACCTTTTTTTTTTCTTTTTTTTTGTAATATTCTCTGCACAGTCGGGGAAATTTTTCTTCTGGTTTAATTATTTTTGACAAAGGGAAGTCTCTTTTCCCGAAATATCAAATAATGATTTTTAATCACCCGGACATCACACGAACAGCTAAAAACACTCTTGCTGTTATGTAAGATTTTAGGAAAAATAAATAGTACGTCATATTTCGTATTCGATCGATTTATTGTTTTTGTTCCTTACAACTTGCATCTTAGCCGGAATTTGCATTGCCCACAGCCTTTCAAAACCTTTCTACTACTATACCCAGCAATGCTTCAAGCAAACTACCATTCTCTAAATATATATATATATATATATATATATATATATATATATAGTACTTCATGTATCCACATAACATATTATAAGGAGATATAAATTTTTATGTATCAGTTTTCAGTATTTACTTCAACAGTGCTCGATACGTAAGTAGAGCTAGGTAGTAAGCAATGGAAATATATATGGCAATCAAGCTACACAGAGGCTCCCGTGTTTCATCCCCGATATTTGCCAACGAAAGACCAACTAACAAGAAATACTACGTGGGTATGACATCCCTAGACTTTAAGACCAGATACTATGACCACAAAAGCACATTTAAAAACAAAGAACGTCGAACTAAAACAGCACTAGCTAACCATTATTGGGAGCTCAAAGAAAATGGACACTCACCAATAATTGAATGGAAAATAGTAAGACAGGCCAGTACATGTAGAAACTTAGACGACCCGTGTAGATGATGCCTGAATGAAAAATATGAAATCCTAAATTTTAAAGATCCCCGAAACCTATTAAACTCTAGAAGCGAAATAGCCAACAGCTGTTTACACAGAAATAAATTTACCTTAGGATGATATATAATAAATAAAATAAAAAAATATAAATAAATAAATAAATAAATAAATAAATAAAAAACTGAACAAGTTAAAATTTAAAACCTAAAATAGAAATACAAGAAACCACGTGTTAAAATAAATTCGCCTACTGTATTGACAAAACAAAGGAAACAGGATATAGGAAAAGCCATTGTTAACAAACAATAGAGTAGACATGGGAGCGTCACCAACAAAGCCTTTGTTCGCGGGAAGCCTTTGTTCGCGGGAAGCCCAACGATTGGCTGAGGGAACAACAAAGAATCTGATTGGTTAACTAGCAAGCCATGTATATAAAAACACCTGACAAAAATAACTCCATGCATTTAGCCTGACGATTCCCCCCGGGGATGAAACACGGGAGCCTCTGTGTAGCTTGATTGCCATATATATTTTCATTGCTTACTATATACAGGGTGGGCCAAAATAAGGGTCCTATCTTTAAATTTGAATAACTTGAATTTGAATAACTTCCACAAAATAAAAGTTAAACTCACCAAACTTTATGTGTGTGTAGACTGACCCTTCCGAGATTTTTTGAAATAAACAAAACAAATTTTAGCCGAAAAACACTTCTTAAAACTTACAAAAACTAAAGTATTGTTTTTTACACGGTTTTGAGTTTTTAAAGCAAAAATAATGTTTTCTAAATGAGGGTACGTTCCTTAGGGCTAATACGGCTCATGCTTGCTTCGGAAGGGGTCCTTTACTTATTCTAAAAAAAAAAAAAAAAAAAAAAAAAAATCAATAAATAAAAAAGTTATGAATTTTTAAAAATAGGACCCTTATTTTTGCCCACCCTGTATATATATATATATATATATATATATATATATATATATATATATATATATATATATATATATTAGACTTAGAAATTTTCCGGAGCTGCTATTGCCACTCTCTATCTTTATTCTGGAACCGGGGATTGAACCCGTTTCATTGATAGTTCTTTTAGTAATTCATTGTATTAATTGTGTTATTAAATATAATTACTGGCCGGAAATGAGAAATGGTCTCTTATTACTATAGACAGCAAAAAAAAAATAAAAAAATACGCATTATATTTTTATACTTCTGAATAGGCGGAACCATTTTTCCTTCATCCATTCTTTGAATGGCATCTCTTTGAGAAAAAAAAAAAATGGTCGTCTCTGTAATTGACTGGTGTTTTTTTTTTTGTATCTGTCACTTCTTAGACATCACGATGTTTTTGACATCATAATGTCTTTGGACGCTTTCTTTCCATTTTTTGTTGTTGTTCAAAGTTACACAACGGAATAAAAAGAAATATTTAAAAAAAAATGTCAATGTTTCTTTAGAATCAACCCGACAAGCAAAAGACGTTTTAGTATTGTTTGAAACAGAACTAATATGAAGAGTGACATATCAAATAGTCTTAACGTTTTACATGACAATCCCGAGTATTTACGGGAAAGACATACTAAAGATTGTTTTACAATTCCGAGTATTTGCGTTTAATCTCTTCAACTAAATTTACAATCCCGGGTATTTGCGTTCAATCCCTTCAATTAAATTTACAATCCCGAGTATTTGCGTTCAATCCCTTCAACTAAATTTACAATCCCGGGTATTTGCGTTCAATCCCTTCAACTAAATTTACAAGCCCGAAATTCACCGTTTGGCGATATTTTCTAGTTTTTTTTGAATTTTTTTTTTCTATGAATCGCGATTACTTTTAAGTCTCGCTCGTATTTTCTTGTTTGATTCTAAATTCATGAAACTATTCTTTTAGAAATTGTCGTGTGTTTTTTGGTACTATTTTCCAAAATAAAAAGAATACTTTTTTATTAGTTTATTTCTGTATAGTTTCGTAATTACAAATAAAAACAGATACGAAAAAGATAACCTTTGAATAAATGAAATTGATTTCATTTAAAAGTAGAAGTTTCCTTTAGATTAGATGAGATTAGATTAGGTTAGGTGAGGGGTAAGGTTAGGGTTAGGGTTAGGGTTAAGGTTAGGATTACGGTTAGGGTTGGGTTAGGGTTAGTGTTACGGTTAGGGTAAGTGTTAGGATTTAGGGTTAGGGTTAAGGGTTAGGGGTTAAGGGTAGGGTTAAGGTTAGGGTTAGGGTTAGAGTTAGGATTTAGGGTTAGGGTTAAGGTTAGGATTAGGGTAAAGATTAGGGTTAGGGTAAAGATTAGGGTTAGGGTAAGGATTAAGGGTTATGGTTAGGGTGAGGGTTAAGGATTATGGTTAGGGTAAAAATTAGGGTTATGGTTAAGGTTAGGGTTCGGGTTAAGAGTTAGATTCAGGGTGAGGGATAGGGTTTGGGTTAGGGGTTAGGGGTTAAAGGTTAGGGTTAGGGTTAAGGGTTAGGGTTAGCATTAGGATTAGTATGGGTTCTTTAGTTTAGTAAAATGTTTATTCTGAGTTAATACTTTGATTCTATTTAAGTTTATCTGCAGTTTTTTTGTGTTTTAACATAGATCAGCCCCAGACCAATATTTTGTTTAATTTTCGATTATTGAGCGATTATCAAAGATACACATGTATTGCTTATCGACGCCATCTTCTTTTTTTAATTTTTTAACTTAGTTCACCCCAAACAAGGAAAGTTGCCACTGTAGACGTAAGCGGTTACTGAGAATTAGGGTGAAAGTTTGTTGTCTTTTTGGGGGAGGGGGGACATCTTGAATTGGGATCTGTGTAGCGAGATGCTTGTAACATTAGTTTTAAACGGGGATCAGAGAGGAAGTTCTCAAGGCCGGCAGCACGAAGACAGAAACTATTGGAGTAGAAGGCTCTCCAGCATCTGGGGACCTCCACAGTGAATGGATGGGATTTTACTGTTTTTCGGGTTGATTCAGTATATTTACCTCGGGGGGGGGGGGCACCAGAGCAACAAGTTCATTGGAGAACATTCCAGTTTGTTGACCATATCTGGTTATCTGAGTTGGTTCAGGCCTTGAGGATTTAAAAGAAAATATTTCATCAGTGACGTGCTAAGTATAGTATCAATCGTCCCTTTGACTAAAATTTCACCTAGTATATTTTCCAAAGCTTTTTTTTCTTACTGTTCCTGGTGCTCCTGTGATAATTCGTATTACAGTGGCCAACTTCAAGTTCCATATCCTCTTTAAATCTGTCAAGCTGCATGTATTAGATTAATCTAGCATTGTTTCCATTCGATTTATCGTTCCTTTCCCACTGAACTCACGCAATACTGCTTCAGTTAAAGTGCGGTTGAAGATTGTGCAACACAAGCTTCACTATAAACTTCCGTGCACGTATTTTAATATTGTCTCTTGAGACTGAAAGAAAAGTTTCTATCATTATTCAGATCATCATCAGTGATTGTTTATTGATAATAACCGATGGTGTTCCCTGGAGTCTGAGTGACACAAATAAGTCACCAGTTTTTCAGTACTCTTCGCCTCTTTTGATAATCATTGAAAATTATAACGGTTTAAAGACCAGTTAACATGCAGTTTTTAAACAGTTGTTAAACAGTTTTTAAACATGCGGTGTAAAAACCAGTTAACATGCAGTTTTTAAATAGTTTTTAAACAGTTAAACAGTTTTTAAACAGTTTTTAAACAGTTAAACAGTTTTTAAATAGTTTTTAAACAGTTAAACAGTTTTTAAACAGTTTTTAAACAGTTTTTAAACATACAGTTTTTAAACAGTTTTTAAACATGCGGTGTAAAGACCAGTTAACATGCAGTTTTTAAATAATTTTTAAACAGTTAAGCAGTTTTTAAACATGCGGTTTAAAGACAAACTTAACATGCAGTTTTTTTTAATAAACATATTATTATTTAAAATTCTAATTTTCGACCCATACACGAGTCTTCATCATGAAATTACAGACTTGACTGATACTTAGGGTTATATTCTGTCCTCAACACTATGTTTTTTTTTGTTTTCTTTATCAGAACTTATACGTTGGTTTGCAGAATTTGGTATATTCGGACTACTGTTTGCTACTGTGTTTTTATTACAACGTTTTGGCCGATGTAACCTCTGACCTTCTTCAGGTGTACCTTGTCAAACTCGGGAATCTCTCTGTCGAACTCGGGAATCTGGGCGGAATTTCGAACGGAACCCTTTATTAAATCCACGGGGTAGCATGCTCTCGTTCCATCTGCCATGACTGGGAAGAAGTCTTCAGTAATTCGCACTTCTTCGTATCACCCACACTAAGGATTGCGGACAGTAGTCGGAATATACCAAATTCTACAAATTATCAACCCTCAGCTAAAAAATTCCGAAACATTAGACGTTGATGGATGACGTCATGATTTGCATGGCGTTGCATTGGATAGGGTTATGAAAGATATAATCAAGCTAAGAGAGGTGATTAAATAAGTAATAATAAACAGTATACTCTTTCTTACCTTTTCTTTGAACACATATCACATCAAACGGGGGAAAATTCACTCACCTGAAAAACAAAAAAACAAAATATTAATCGCATGTCTCAACGATTGAGTAAACGAATCATATAACAAATTGCATCACGTGTGTGTCGATGTTGTCGTTTTGAAACTCAACAGTCAATTTCGGATCCAAACGGTTAATAATAATTATATTTACAACTACTTGAACAGACCCGGAACTACCCTGGATTAGTGTTATGGTTAGGGTTATGGTTAGAGTTATGGTTAGAGTAAGTGTTAGGGTTAGGGTTAGCGTTAGGGTTAGGGTTAGCGTTAGGGTTAGGGTTAGCGTTAGGGTTAGGGTTAGGGTTAGGGTAGGGTTAGAGTTAAGGATAGGGTTAGAGTTAAGGATAGGGTTACGGTAATTCTTAGGGTTAGGATTAGAGTTAGAGTTAGGGTTAAGGTTAGCAGGTAACAGCCGCTTACAATTGATTTCTCGCTGTCAACGACCATAGAAGACGAATGGTCGTTGACAGCGAGAAATCAATTGTAAGCGGCTGTTGCGATAAAGCAAAATAATTTACAATGGTTATCGAAAGAGCTGGAGAATACTAATAATCTGGAAATACTTTTTGTCACTCAGGATCAAGGGAACACCACTAGTTATTATAAGTGAGCAATCACTGATGATGACCTGTGTGATAACTCCCACTGAGGACTGAACAATAATATGATTGCGCAGGAAAGGTACACTACTGGGCACTGCGCAAATAGCTGCGTGTTTAACATACAAACAAATAAAAAAGTAGGAAATGAAAAGCGCAACATCGTATGGAATTTGGAAATACAAAGATACAATCTCAGCCAAGCTCTAATACCAGGTATGATAATCGTCAACTAGAAGTAGAATAAGTCCTCGGCCTTTTGGCTAAGATCAAAGTGTAGTATCTGTTCCGATGGATACTGCACGCCTGTCCTGTGCAGTTCTAGGAGGTCCACCCTCCCAGGCTTCGCCTCCCCTCTTTGGGGAGAAGTAAGTTTATTGCTTACTGTCTGAGGCGCCCCTACCGGGAATGCCGACGCGGCTGCCCAGGCAATTTTTAAATGGCCAGAGTGCTCACCTCTCGAGCGCGGGCTTTTAACCCCACTTTCTCGACCCAAGCTGTGGTCACATCTTACTTGTGGGAGTAAGATAAAACTGGCCTTGTGCCTAACTCCGGGAGGAGTAAATAAATATTAAACTTCGCCATCACAGCAGACTGAATATGGGTCGAACATCTAAGAATAAACATGGAACTTTCCAAAGAACTGAAAGACTACCAGAGTACCAATAAGTCTCAGAGATCTAAGAAGAAAAGCGACTCGAGAATTACGGTTAAAAAGACGGAATGGTTGTCAGTTAAACGATGAAGAATATTATGGGAGTATTGATGATGTAAGAATAAGCCTATTCCAGTCTTGTTAGTGCTATCCCTCCTCTCTCTGTTTATACCGTCTTTGGCTCTTCAAGAATATCTTGTGATATCAGCATTTCCTCTTCTTCTTCTTATTATTATTTATTCATTTAGAAGTCATTATCAGGGACTGTTTACTAACAATAAATGGTGTGTTTCTCTGGACTCTGAGTGAAAATAAGTTTCCTAAGATTTGCAGGACTCTCCACCTCTTTCGTTAACCATTGCAAATGACTTTGGGTTATCACAACATCTGTTCACCATTGATTCCTCACTACTAACAACCGTTACACTTTTCTGTAATGTTAGTGACAACAAGCCTCTCCAGAGTTTCAGTAATCTCCGCACCTTCCAACGTATGGTTTGTGCCATCCCTCCTCGGTCTTTTCGTCTTTCTTTATCTTTAACAACTGATTTTGTGGTACACACCAAACCTTGTGACGTCACATGCATGTGTGTATGTCTGTGAATGTATTTTGTGTGAGGGGGCCAGTTTATTGGATTACTGGTAGTCTTCACTCTTTCCCTTATGCTCGTGTGATGCTCTTTCTATACGTGTCATTCTTTTTTATTTACCATTTCTGTTTAGCAATCATTGGTTAAGTGGGTTATTATTATCATTATAGGTCCCCCGATTTATAAAATCGGGGGACCTATGTTTTGAGGCATTTCCGTCCGTCCGTCTGTCCGTCCGTCCATCCGGATTTTTCTCCGCAACCATCTATTGAATTTCTCTGAAATTTTGCATGAAGTTGTAACTTTGGTCACGTTAGAAAGTGACATTCTCCGATTTTTGAAAAAGTATCTGGTTAGCCCCCCAGGAGGTCAAAAGGCCCCAAAATGCCAAAAAATGACATTTTTTGCCCCATAACTTTTCATCCATCCATTCAATTTCTCGTAAACTTGGCCAAAATATGGAGGCAATTGTTCCTAATAGAAAATAAGTAGCGCTGACCTTGGAAAAAATCTGGTTCGCGCCCTCAGGGGGTCAAAAGTCCCCAAAATGGCAAAAAATTACCCTTTCCTCCCATAACGTTTGATCCATCCACTCAATTTTTCTGAAACTTGGCCAAAATGTAGAGGCAATTGTTCTGGATATAAAATGAGTATTCTTGACCTCAGAAAAATTCTGGTTCGCGCCCCCAGGGGGTACAATGGGGGTCAAAAATGCCCCAAATTGCCCAAATTTATTGCATTTTACACTCGCCACATACAGAGGGGGACCACGCACGCGTGGCTTATTATTATTATTATTATTATTATTATTTTATAGTAGTCTCAACTTTTGGATGTTTTTTGTTCGGGGTTTTTTTTTTTAACATCAAGTCAATTCCCTTGAGCTTAGACATTCAAGCTGTACCTTAACAATTTCGCCGTTCCTAACAGGCAAGCCTTTTGCTAAAATTGGAAAAGAAATTGTCTCGTCAATCTGTTTAAGCCATTTATGGTGGTTTTTAGTTATGGTTCCAAGCGTTCCAATTAAAACGGGAATCACCTTTACTTCTTTGCATTTCAATAATTATAATAATAATTATTACTCTTTACATTATCATTATCATTATTATTATAATCATTATCATGATCATTATTTTCATTATTATTATAATCATAATCATTATCATTATTATTATAATCATTATCATTATTATTATAATCATCATCATTATTATTATAATCATCATCATTATTATTATAATCATCATCATCATCATTATCATTATTATTATAATCATTATCATTATTATTATAATCATCATCATCAT
>OY744552.1:48866448-48878948 GCA_963556195.1 Sepiola atlantica
GACGCCTTGTCCGGAAATATGTACGATTTTCATCATCTAAATATTTCTAATGCATTCATGTAATTGTTTTTATTGGCGATGGTAGTTGTTAGATTTTTATTATTTCTGTTTCACGTCCTAAGTGATAAAGAATGAAGATTTCATTTTTAGTCGCCTTTAACTTTAGAGCACGTATTTCGTTAATATACTTTCATGTACGTATCAAATGTATTATATATATATATATATATATATATATATATATATATATTTGTACTTCATGGATCCACATAAAATATTATAAGGAGATATAATTTTTTATGTGTCCGTTTTCAGTATTTACTTCAACAGTGCTCGATACGTAAGTAGAGCTAGGTAGTAAGCAATGAAAATATGTTTATGGCAATTAAGCTACAGTTAACCAATCAGATTCTTTGTTGACTAGCAAGCCATGTATATAAAAACACCTGACAAAAATAACTCCATGCATTTAGCCTGACGATTCCCCCCGGGGAAGAAACACGGAAGCCTCTGTGTAGCTTGATTGCCATATATATTTTTATTGCTTACTATATATATATATATATATATATATATATATTAAATTCCCGAAACAGTTTTTCATGGTAAACAACTGATGATCCCTTAAAATAGTGTTAAAAACAAACTAATATAATAACTGTAAAAAATAAATTGACTTACATGAGTTATTTTCTACTGAAAGACTTGGGACTATAAGTTTTTTTTGTGTGTTTTTTTAATATAGTTTTAATGGTTGAGAAACTTCCGAGACTATATATATAAAGTTAATCCAACAAAAGATATAAGAGGCAACTAATATCTTTAATTAATGAACATCCGGATAAAACTGAAGCTCAATATACTGGATATAGCATTAATAGCAATAGATAAAGTGAAATAATAAAATAAGGTGCGAATCAAATTTTATTAGAATTCAATGTTCAGGCAAAGTACCTTAAAGTCCTTCACTGTCATTTACTGCATCGATTGCAAACAGATTTCCCGCCTGGATAACTTTTTCGTTTTTGGACTACCACTCACCACCTGGATCACTTTTCAATCAACATCTTGAATATCTTTCCTGAATATGATTTAAATTGTATGACCTGGATGAACTGTATAGCTTTAACGAAAAAGTATTTTAGATCGGCGGCGGATGGAAGAGGGGCTTTACAGTTTAGCTCCGTGTCAACATATCATGATAAATAGCTTTAACAAAAAAGTATGTTTTGAGCTGATATATTTTATGTTTTATACACTTTTTATGTATTTGTATATATTTAATAAGTTTAATTTTATTACCTGCAGTAATGTCATTGCGGTAATGGTCCTCTGAGGAGAAGAATTTTCTTTGGAAACTCATGAGTTAAGGACTTTTAGGTACTTTGCTTGAACATTGAATTCTAATAAAATTTGATTCGTATTTCATTATTTCATTATTTCACTTTATATAATGCTATATATATATATATATACATATATATATATACAATAATATTTTTAATAAATAAATATTAAATATTTAAATACCTAGAGACATTGATGTTTCATGCTAACTTAATCTTCAGTCTAGGAACTAATTCCCGACGGTCGGTAGGCGCGAACCCCGAACTGATTCGTAGTCGGTGATCTTAACCAAAGGGCCATCGTCAATTAGTTAGTAAATATAGAGTAACTTTAACTGTAAATAGCGACACGTGGCCGCCATTCACCAGGCAGCTAGAGTGATCTTACGAAACGGTGTTCGGATCGCGCATATTGCTATTAGTACTGCTTGTTATTAAAGCTACTCGAAAGTGCCCAGCTCTTGTGGGGAGTGGGGCTGATAAACAATAATATTTTTAATAAATAAATATTAAATATTTAAATACCTACAGACATCGATGTTTCATGCTAACGCAATCTTCAGTCTAGTATATATATATATATATATATATATATATATATATATATATATATATATATATATATATATATATGCGATATTCCAACTCTTTTGTTGGTGTTAAATACTATTCGCCTGTTTACTATTTGCGCCCGCCGATTTTGCGTATATAGAGTTTAGTTTCTATTAATTTCCGTGCAAAGTGATGTTGGCCGAAGCGTAGAATACTGGACTACGAGTCAGTGGTTACTTAGAAACGGGCAAGAATTAACATCTTCTACACTGAAGATTGCGTAGGCATGAAACATCGATGTATGTAGTTAATAATAAATGTTTATTTCATGTATCCACATAAAATGTTATAAAGAGATACAACATTTTATGGATCGATTTTCAGTTCAATACGCGAGTAGAGCAAGGTAGTAAGTAATGAAAATATGTGTATGGACATTCAGCTATACAGAGGCGTCCGCGTTTCATCCCGATTTTGAATCCGCCGTGAATGCCGATAATTCTCTTCCACTCGTTGCCGGTGATTTCAAGTCATTCGCGGCTTCCGGCTCCTAACTCTATCTATACAGAAACAATTTAGCGCTTTTAAATACTCCAGATCGTTTTGAAATGCCAAAGAATTATCAAATTTATCCCTAACATGCTGATATGAGTGTATGTATATGTGTATGTGTATGTATATGTGTATGTGTATGTATATGTGTATGTAAAGTGATGGTAGGAGGATCTTTGATTGTGCAGAGAAAACACCTTTCAGCGAAGATGACTTATTTGGTCAGAAAAAAATGTTACTTATAAGAAAAAAAAAGAGAAAAAAACAATTTAATCTCTTTAATATTCTGTTGAGAGCGAATTTATTAGCTGAAAATTCAAGTTTCAAATATTAAAAAAAAACAAAAACAGAAAAAATATCCTGCATTAATTTTGACTTTCGATAATAATCCCATATAAATATTTATAATTATTTGTCGCTCTTAAATGTAGGCTGGGCTCTGTAGTGAGTAGTATTAACACAGCTGTCATCGTGACTTCAATGCAATATTCCTTTCACTAGTCAAACACTTTACTTCATGGCTAATCAAAAATGAAATAATGATCAGGATTTAACATTAAAATATCTACTCCCATTAATATGTAACAGCTCCACTTCGACACAACTTAAGGTGAGTGACAACACGCCTCTCCAATGCCCCAGAACACTTATTTCCGTTGTTAATAGCACTGCGAACCTGCAGTGGTATGTGTCGATAAAATATAAATAAATTGAGAACGTTTTAAATATGATTTAAAACTGGTGAATATGAAAAATATTCTTATATAATTTGTATACGGTGTACAGAGTGATAGTGAGAGAATATTCGACTACGAGAGGGGAAATCCTTCCGACTTCCTGTATTTATAACTAACACAAATAAAATCTTGGACTATTAAAAGCATGGTACTACGAGTAATATGTAACAGGTTCACTTCGATCTAGCAGAAGGCGAGTGATAAAACATCTCTCCAATGCTCCAGCATTAAGGGCGGTGCTAACATATACTAAGCGTCGATTAAATGAAAAGATCCAATTTCCTTTCAAGCCATCCTATTCTTTTTTTTCGATCTTCCTCAGACGCGCTTAAGAAAAATCTTCTCGTAATTGATTTTCATTTTGTCTGAAAGAATCGATCGCGAATTCGCCTCTTGGGTTCTTCTTGTTTGTTTCATCGTTTATTGATTTCTTCCGACAAAGCAAAATCATTCAAATCGGAAATCGCAAATTCTTTAAGTGGAAGGAGAATTTAATTGCGTATATCAAATGGGGCATGTGGGATTATAAATTTAAAACGCAGTACGTATGTATTGCTCCATTTGATCTCCCTCGCTTTTCTAACTCACCTATATCTCCCGCCCTATTTCATCTCATATATATATGTATATATATATATGTATATATATATGTATACATATATATATGTATACATATATATATACATATACATATACATATATACATACATATATACATATATATATATATATATGTGTATGTGTCTGTAAAACGGAAAACACAAATTTAAATACAGGAAAAATTCATCAAAAACGAAAGATTTAACCCGTATTATTCTTATCAACGAACCTCTTAAGAAAAAGTCTGAACGAAACCGGTAAAATGTCACGTTTTTTTAAAATAATTTTTCTTGTATGTAAATTTGTTTTCTCCGTCTGTTTTCACACATCTTTCACGGCATTTAATTGTTATGATATGTCGTGCACTTTGTCCTCATATATATATATATATATATATATATATATATATATATATATAATGTGTGTGTATGTATATATATATATATATATATATATATATATATATATATATATATATATATATATATATATATAAGGATACAGTTTCAACATTGGCTTGTCCCTGCTGCCTCTATAAATCTGGTGGCCTATGTTTAATATAATTAAGCAACGTGTTCTAATTGTAGTGACGCTCAGATTCTAAATCCTCATTTCTTAATATAACTCTGTTGGTTGACGGAAAAGTAAGAGACCAACTCTGTAGAGAAATAATTTCTGTTCTTGTGAATTAAGTCAGTCTCGGTTGCGTCTTTGTGTAAATAGATCAAATCTACACGGAGAATAAATGCAAGTTAAGAATCGCAGTAGGCAATTTTTACGACATGTTTATCGATATTGGCTGGAATTGGATTCTGTTTTGGGGGGATTTTTTGTATTAGGTGATCGGAAGAACAGAGTTTTAGGGGGCATCGCAGACGAAGTGCTCTAGGGAGAAGAGGCAGAAAAAAAGCACAGGAGGGAGAAAAGAGGAGAGACGAAGAAGGCGTAGACTAGAAGAGGCTGAGAGAATAATAATAACAACAACGGACGGCAATGATGAAAACAGCTTAAGGAAAATCCTTGAATGCGGAAACCTTTCCACATAAGTTACGATGACTAACCAATCACATGCAAGGTGTAATAAGAAGAAAACAAAATCATATAAAGAACACCACAAGAACCCAAGGAACAGAAACTTCAAAAAATTTCATAAACTACCCCCCCCCCGCCGAAAAAAAAAGTGATGGCACCAACCTCGGCTGATACCACACAAAATAGCCGTGAAGGGTCAAGGAGGATGGAAAGACCGAGGAGGGATAGACTTACCAGACCTCCACTGGAAGAGTGTGGAGAGCACTGAGACATTGGAGAGGCTTATTGCCATCCAAATCCCAGAGAAGACCAATGGTCGTTACCAATGAGAAATCGATGGTAAACGTCTGTTGTGATAACGCAAATTCATTTGCAGTAGTTTTCGAAAGAGGTGGAGAGCACTAGAAATCTGGGGGACACTTGTTGTCACTCAGACTCCAGGGAACACCACTGGTGATTATCAGTGAGCAATCACTGATTACTGCCGGTGTGAGAACTCCTTCTGCGTACATAATAATAATAATAATAATAATAATAATAATAATAATAATAATGATAATAATAATAATAATAATAATAATAATAATAATAATAATAATAATAATAAGAAGAAGAAGAAGAAGAAGAAGAAGAAGAAGCTAGCCCCAAAGGAATACAAGAACAGACATGACAGCGTGGGGAAAGAAGTACACCGGGAAATGTGCAAACAACTGAATTTCGAATATGCAAAAAAACGGCACAAACACAAACCAGAAACTGTACTAGAAAACGAAAAACACAAAATCATATGGGATATGAATGTACAAACAGACAAACCCATAACAGCAAGGAGACCGGATATGATAATAACCAACAAGGAAGAAAAATCCTGCAAAATCGTAGACTTTGCCGTTCCAGCGGACCACAGAGTGAAGATCAAAGAGACGGAAAAAAGAAGCAAATATACTGAACTTGCCAGAGAATTGAAAGGAATATGGAACATGAAGAAAGTCAGTATAACACCAATAATCATAGGAGCACTAGGAACAGTCCCCCAAAACATGGAGAAAAAACTAGGAGAAATAGGAATCAAAGAGATAACTGAGCCCATACAAAGGACAGTAATGATCAAAACAGCTACAATCCTGAGAAATGTCCTGGAATGCGGAAACCAACCCACATAAGCAACGAATTGAGAACAAACACATGGAAGCACAAGACAACAGAACCGGGGAAAATACAACCGCGAGAGAGAGGCGCAAGCATAGGCTGACATCACGAAAATTATGGACAGAGGGTCGAGGAGGGAAAGCGCAAACCAGACCTCCACTGGAAAAGCGCGGACAGCTCTGGGACCGTGGGGAGGCTTGTTGCCACCCGGGCCCCAGAGGAGACCAATGCCCCTTATCACCGTGAAATCGGTGGTAGGTGGCTGTTGCGATACCGCAAGGTCATCAGCGGTGATGAACGAAAAGAGGCGGAGCATACTGGAAGTCTGAGGAGACTTGTTACTCAGACCCCAGGGAATACCACAGGTTGTTGGCAGTGGGTGATCACTGACGATGACTAGTGTGATAACTCCTAGTGAGTAAATAATAATAATAATATTTTTACTCTGAATTTTTTTTTTTTTTTTAATTAATCCATGTATTAACATGCTATGAAAATCTAGCTAAAATAATCTTTCTTTCCAGGATACTTGGCTGTTCAAAACTTTGTATCTTTTTTCTTTTCTTGCCTACATTCTGCAGGGGTCACTTGAGTTCAAGTTTGAAAAGGGGTGGGTGGGGGTAGTTCACTAGCGAATGTAGGTAGGGGATGAATATCGTCCAAACTAAGCATGCTAGTCTTGTAAAAGACACATTTCATATCTGCCTTAGCAGTGAAGAAACCGAAACCTCGTTCGGGGTTGAAAGAGAGGGGAGTGAGGGAAACCTATCTTCAACTTACTGTTCCCTTCTTAGTATGCAATTGAACTTATTCTATCTACATGTGTACTTATATATATATATATATATATATATATATATATATATATATATATATGTAATATATATATAATGTATATTATGTGGAATTTTTTTTTTTTTTTTTTTTTTACCCCTCTCGGAGTGTTGGACCCGTAAGACCTCGTAAGGCTATCCATCTAAGAGAAGGAAATCTCTGACAAAAAAAACTTCTTCTAGTTACTCACGCCGTGGCAGAAAACTGTTGGGGGAAGATGGCTTCCTTAGTCCTGATCGACAACCTTCCTAGAGTTGGAATCTCGAACAAAGTATCCGGTTTGCAAACCTACAATTGCTTAAGGAGTAGATAGGTTCTACCTATCGCCAGCCCTTGCACTCCTTCTTTGTTTATTAGTCAGGCGCAGAGGTAACAGCGCTGGGACGCCTCTAAACACTCAGTGCCTAGCCTTGTTTCCTTACTAGGACAATGAACGCCGTTCTCTTTCTCTCTATTTGGGCAACTCGGGGAAAGTTTTTCGTTAGTAAGTCTTACATGACCAGTCTGGGTCTCTCTTGTTCCGACAGGTTGAGGGTACAGGTTAGACAGCTTGTCTGGCTGCTGTTTCCGACTGACAGGACAGGAGCCCAAACTCTTGGGTAGCGCCAAGAACGGCTGCTCCATCATCAGTTGCATAATACCGTGGGTAGTTGTATGTGCCATGTCGCGCATGGAAAGGGACCCTGCAATTATCTACGGTGGGCTTTCCCGAGGCCACAACCCCCATGGACCAGGTCGTGACTAATGGACTGGTTGTGTGAGCTTATTGGCACCAAGCAAGTACCCACCTTGGCCAATCCACTCTATAATCAAATCAAACATGCCATTACAAAGAAATAAAATCAAACCTAAACCAGACACCCAAACAACACTTTCGCCTCCGCCCTTGAGGCTTGCATTCTCAAATATCCGGGGACTTAGAACCAACATCAACGACGTAGAAACCTTTCTCCTGACAAACTCCCCGGATATCCTAGCTCTTAGTGAAACTAACCTCCAATCCTCAATCTCTTCTCACCACTTTGACATGACTGACTACCTCCCACTCTACCGTAAAGACTCTGACAAACACATGCACGGGCTAGGAGTTTATGTTCGGAACACCCTCCCGCTGACTAGAGAACATAGGTTAGAATCAGATGACTACGACTACATGTGCTTTAGATTGACTTTACATCACAACGTTAGTTACTTATATTTCCTATATCGCTCCCCGTCGTCCCAGGACTGTACTCTGCTAAACTCTGTCTCTGAAAGCATAGATAGAGCACTCTTAATAGACTCGAATGCCCAGATACATGTATTTGGGGATTTTAATGCCCACCACCGTGACTGGTTGGGATTCTCCAGCCTTACTGATGCAGCCGGCAACTCTACGTATAATTTCTCCTTAGCTCACTCCCTCTCTCAGACTGTTGATTTTCCGACCCGCATCCCCGATCGTGTGGATCAACAAGTCTCACTTCTAGACCTCTTCTTGACCTCAATACCCGAGGCTTGTGTGACGAAAGCTCATAGCCCACTCGGGAATGCTGATCACATTGTGCTAATGATACATATCACACTAAAAAGTCGTCCAAAAGCTGATGAACCGTTGCTCAAAACAACAAGATACTACGAGCAAGCTGATTTTGAGTCAATCAGAGACCACATCAGTGACGCCCCATGGCGGGAAACCTTCTTACTCCCTGCCAACCAGTGTGCAAACGAATTAACTGAATGGATCAAAGCAGGCATTGAAGCCTATGTCCCCATGCGAAAATTCTTTAGCAAGCCCCACTCTCCTCAATGGTTCACTTCGGAATGTGCAGCTGCCATTTCTGAGAGGCAACAAGCATTCCGTAAATTCGGCCGCAATAAGTCAGCTACTAATAGGCATAAATTTATAGAGTCAAGAAACAATTGCAAGGCTGTGATAGGCGAAGCGAAAAGAAGGTATAATGAGTTAACAAAAAAACGCATCCAGTCACAGAAACTAGGTACTCGCGATTTCTGGAAAATCTACAATAGTGTAGTGAATAATGGTCAATCTACGATTCCCCCACTTTCAAACCACAATGATGTCGTTTGCACGGCCACTGATAAGGCTGAACTACTCGCACAGCGTTTCGCTTCTAACTCTACTTTAGACTCGGGTAACCACCCTCTCCCTGAATTACCATTGCGGACTGAAGCCACACTTGATAACCTGGTCATCACCCCATCCCAGGTCAGAGACATTATAAAAAGCCTTGACACCTCTAAAGCTTGTGGGCCTGATCTTATACCTGTAATAGCAATAAAGAAATGCTCTGCTGAACTGGCCCCTGTTCTCTCCAAACTCTACAACAAATGCCTAGCTGAATCTTGCTTCCCCGATAGCTGGAAAATTGCCTCTGTGGTACCAGTCTACAAGAATACTGGGAATAGAACCGACCCTCAGAACTACCGCCCAATCAGTCTACTGCCGATCTTTGCCAAAATCTTTGAGTCCTTAATCAATCTAGCGATAGTACGTCACTTAGTTAATGCTAAACTTCTATCCGACCGCCAGTATGGGTTTAGACAAGCACGATCTACTGCAGGCATCCTAACGGTCATCTCTGAACGCATGTATCATACTCTCGACAAGGCAGGTGAAGCTAGGGCAGTAGCGCTTGATATATCCAAGGCCTTTGACAAGGTATGGCATAAAGGGCTTCTCCTGAAAATACGCTCATACGGTATTACTGGGCAACTACTTAATATAATTAGATCCTTCCTAAACAAAAGAAAAATCCAGGTTGTCCTCGATGGCCGTTCATCTAAACAACATGACATAAATGCTGGTGTGCCCCAGGGATCTATTCTTGGACCTTTGTTGTTCCTGATCTATATAAACGATCTCCCTGATGACATAGTGTCTGAGATCGGTTTATTTGCTGACGACACCACGCTTTACTCTCGCCATGTTGGCAAAACGGACGCGATCATATCTGAGGCAATGGCTGCATCCTTAGAAAATGACCTCCAGGCTGTAGTGGATTGGGGCCATAAATGGTTGGTGACTTTTAATGCCGCAAAGACAAAGCTCCTTTCCTTCAACAACTACAAGAAGCCTCTCCAACCACCGATTGCCATGGCAAATAACACCCTACCTGAGAGTTCATCATTCAAACTCCTTGGCCTAATCTTCACAGGTAACATGAATTGGAACACATACATTGAAGACATTGCCAAGGCTGCCGCAAAGAAGGTTGGCTCCCTCTACCGTGCTAGTGGACTCCTTACACCTGACATTATCCTGTATCTCTACAAAGCCACCATTCGCCCATGCATGGAGTATTGTTGCCACATCTGGGCTGGTGCATCATCTACTAGTCTCTCCCTCCTTGACAAAGTCCAAAAATGAGTAGTCAACCTAATAGGTCCCTCACTGTCAGCTAAGCTCCAGCCCCTGTCCCATCGCCGCAATGTAGCATCCTTGTGTTTGTTTTACAAATACTTCAATGGATTATGCTCCGATGAGTGTGCTGCTCTGGTACCCCCTCGACGTAAATTCACTAGACTAACTCGACATTCTACTAAATCTCACTCATTCACTGTGGAGGTCCCCAGATGCCGGAGAGCATTCTACTCAAATAGCTTCTTTCCTCGTGCTGCTGGCCTCTGGAACTCCCTCCCTGCCCCCTGTTTCCCCGACAGTACTGACATGCAGAAATTTAAAACTAATGTAAACAGACACCTCGCTGCTCAGATCCCAATTTAAGCTGAACCACCAATCCTTCCCCCCCTTTTCCTTTTTTCTCAGTAGCCCCTTACGTTTACAGTGGCGTCCTGCCTTGTTTGGGGTGAACCATGTAAAAAAAAAAAAAAAAAATAATAATAATAATAATAAAAATAATAAAAATAATAATAATAATAATAAGGTCATCAGCGGTGATGAACGAAAAGAGGTGGAGCATACTGGAGGCCTGAGGAGACTTGTTGTCACTCGGACTCCAGGGAATACCACAGGTTGTCGGCAGTGGGCGACCACTGACGATGACCAGTGTGATAACTCCTAGTGAGTAAATAATAATAATGGAAAATAAGTAAAATTCGGAATTTGATCTTTCAGTAGTTGTCTGCCAATTAACAGCGGCTTATTTATTTGTATATTTCTGTAAAAGTCGTAACTTGATTCGACTTTCTCAATTTGTAATCAGAACTGCTTACGTCACGACTGCAAATCGATGGATACCTATTCCTAAAAAGCACTATTGATCGTTCACAAGTAATCCTACGGTATGATGGACAATCTGCTAGGTCCGGCACTAAGCCAGTCTATATATGTAACACGAGGAATCCGCAACAATTTCGTTTATTTCTTGTGACCAGGTCCGTTGATTGAGTTATTTAAGTTTGGATCCGAATTTCCTTATCACATTTTACGCCCGTCGTAGCAAGGTCATCGCCATGTTTACGGCAGTAAAGAAAAAAAAGGAGAAATTGTAATCACGTTGTCTACCCCGCCTGCCAATCTCTCTTTCTAATAAGAAAGTCTATATTGACACGCCGTCTTTTGACAGTGAGTAATTGAAACATCACGATTGGGAAAACCAGAAAAAAACAAGAAATCTAGCAGTGCAATAGGTTTCGCTGCTTGAACTTTGTCACGCGCCTGCTTACAAGAGGAAATCTAAAAAATTAATCTAGTTTGATCTCATGCAAAACTAACATAACACTAAACTATGAAGTGTGTATATATATATGCATATACATATATATATATATATATATACACACACTTCATAATTTCCCCTCTCCCCCATTTCACCCTTTCGATCACTTCTCTCACTCTCACCCACCCATCCCTCCCAATCTCAAACCACCTCAGTTTTTCAAATCTTTTCTAAAACCATGACATTACCCACTCACCAAAATCACAGAGCCTCCCCCTCCTCTTTCCCCACCTCTCCACTTCCTCACTCACTGCCATCCACATAATTCCCGCTCACCCCACCCCTCCACATTTGGACTCAGAACTATCCACATTTATCTCATTCCATGCTACTGACTTCACTAAGCCCGGACCTCGGTCCTACTGCTCCCAGCAGTGGCTACTACTTCTTCCCATCAACCCATCATGTAAACCCAATATTTCCAAGTACTTGCATAATATTTTTCTCGATATTATCATCCTGATGAAGTCTTACAAATTAAGACGAAACGTTGATGAATATATATTAAAAAAATCCTTTTTGGTTTTTCCTTTTTCATTTCCCATATATATATATATATATATCTATGCTGATGAGTCCCGATCATTAAAGGACCAAACGTATACATACATAGATAATAAACAATAACAGATATTTATTATTATTTGTCGCTCCTAGAAAAAGTAGAGCACTGTAAGTGTAGTATTAACACAGCCTGACGTCACTAGCTTTAAATGCATCATTCCCTTCATTAAAAAAAGTAGAACGCTCTTAGACGTTAAGCCGCCGATAAAGTGTTAACATTATTACAATTTATTCGCTGTTCAAATATGGCCGAGTGGTTAAGGCGTCGGATTTGAGTTAAAAATACTCGTAATCCGGGGTTTCGAATCGCATGACCGGTAGTGAATAGTCATATCTCTATGCTGATGAGTCCCGATTATTTAAGAACGAAACGTATGCGTACATAGATAATAAACAATAACAAATATTTATTATATATATATATATATATATATATTAGTCTAAAGAAGCTT
>OY744552.1:48883948-48896448 GCA_963556195.1 Sepiola atlantica
ATTATCCTTTTTTATGGAAATCGCTCCAGACAAGGCATGAAGCCACTTGATGTAAGGAGCTAACAAGAACGAAATATGATTATCGCAAAGACAGGAGATGCCTACTAGCTTTAGTCTTGAAAAGACTAAGGCTATAGGTAGGAGGAAAACAGTCAGCAGGAAGAAAGTTCCCCAAGTCTGCAGTTCTTGTAAAAAAGCTACTGGAATAGGAAGCTTTATTACAATGAGGTATAGAAACAGCAAATTGATGGATTCCACTCGCCCAGCGGGTCAAACGAACTGGAACAAAAGAAGCAGTAAATAGATCAGAAAATTCTGAAGACCACATGTCATAATAGTATTTATAGAAAAGACTGAGACTAGCAACATCACATCTGTGAGAGAGGGGGTGCAGAGAAGAAGAAAGGGTGGGGCCAATAAAATTAAAGACACGTTTCTGCACCTTATCAAGAACCCTCAAATGGGTAAGAACACAAATATTACAACATACATGGTCTGATAGTAGATTTGTAGAGATATACAATATCCTCAGGTGTGCGAAAGTGTTTGGAGCGACAGAGAAGAACTAACTTTACGATAAGCAGATAGAACAATGGATCTCATTAAGTAGCTCCAAGAAAGATGTAATGAGAGAGACAGACCAGAGAGTCGATTTCTTCTCAAGAGCATAGCCATCTAATGAGAATCTCAGGAAGAAAAGAGGGCACGTCTACGATTGAAAGAGAGGCTGAGTGTTCACAGGATTAAACGAAACAGTCCATTGTCTACCCCAATCCACAACTGAACTCAAGTCATCATAAAATATTACTGTAGGTGGCCAAACCTATACTCATTTTCTATATCTTATAAATGAACACTTAGCCCCTCGTGTCTGGTTCAAATAGTGAACATACCTAACAAAGAACACGAGTTGTATAAACTTTATCAAGGAACATGACTTCACGAAAACAAACTTTTATATAATAAAGAAGATATTTTTTAAATAAAATATTTAGAAAACCTTGCACAACGCAGATTATTTGTTTTTAAAAATAAATTATTAATTCATCTTAAAAAAAAAACGATGAATAAATAATTTATTTTTAAAAACAAATAATCTTCGTTGTGCAAGGTTTTCTAAATATTTCATAAAAAAATATCTTCGTTATTATTGCCACCCATCCAGCGCTTCAAATTGTGTGACTTTTCAAAGTAAACTTTTATATCCTTGTAAAATTGTTGTCCTTTAAATGTTTTGTTGATTAATCATGTTTTATTTTATTTTTTATCCACAAAGCCCCATTCATGTTTGAGTTAGCACTTGCTAGCTGGTGGCCCTAATATTTCTCCTTAATGATATACATGCAGTATCTATTAACAATTTTAAAAAAATATTTAGTCATTCAATGTCTATGTGTGTTTATCAATCGTCATTTTCCTAACAAATCCATTCTGTTTACATATAGTTTCTGTAATTATCCTCATAAAATATTACTATGGTCAGACAAACCTAGACTCATTTCTTATAAATGAAGACTTATTTTTCACGTTCATCTAATTCATCCTCCGCTATGGCCAATCCTACGCTATGAACAGATCTAAAGTTCATAGCGTTAGTTCAACAGTCATATCCAAACAATCTCCCCTGGAAACCTAACCAACGAAAAGTGTTAGATGGATAGATTATGACACAGAAAACAGCAATTATTTCCCCCTATGTCATAGACATCGCCGATGGAATGTGAGGACTAAAGGACAAAACAAGGGAAGCGAGAGTTACGAGGCTGCCGAAAGTAAATCTAAGTTAGTCACTTTCTACTCTCCTGTTAAAACAAGCACCGGGATGCAACATTGCGGTGATGAGGCAGAGACTGGAGCTTGTTAGATAGTGTGGGACTTATTAGATCAGAGAATATCTTAGAGAATAGATCAGAGAGTATTGATTTACTCCTCTCCAGGAGTTAGGCACAAGGCCAGTTTTTATCTTACTCCCACAAGTAAGATGTGACCCAAGGTCGGGTCGGGAAAGTGTGGTTTAAAAATTGTCTTGGCAGCCCCGTCGGCATTCCCCGGTAGGGGCGCCTCAGACAGTAAGCAATAAACTTACTCCTCCCCAAAGAGGGGAGGCGAAGCCTGGGAGGGTGGACCTCCTAGAATTGCACAGGACAAACCCATAGACCGGTGTAAATCAAGCCCCGAAGGACAAGACAATACCAGTATGGGGTGCAGTATCCATCGGAACAGATACTACACTTTGATCTTAGCCAAAAGTAAAGCAATTAAAAACATTAATCTTATCTCCTTAATTGACCAGTTAACTATGATTTCGAGACAGAAATTCATCGGGTCTGGTGGAGTATCCAGATTAGTGCTGTTACTTGTAGCAACACTACTTGGAGCAGGTGCTCCATTCCTCATATAAGCTTGTATGTAGTCATGCCGGATTTTATTTGGGCTTCAAATACTATGTTATTTTGAATATTTGGTCAGGGTTTACTAGTAGAAGTATCCTATTGTAGGTTGTCCTGATAAACCCCTATACTGAGGCACTCGAGGACATTGTTTAGTAGGCATTCAAATTGTGTCCATGAGAATGTGTGCAACAAATTCCGAGAAGGATGTGTGCGGTTATGTGTGTGTGTGTAAGTTGTGGGAAACGTCTTACATACCGTATAGTGTTTATACGATCGCACGAGTTCAGGTTAGATGTGTCCATGAAAGGCCTGACGGGATCAAAAAGTGAGTAAATTTCTGTGCGTCGCTTTTTAACTCACGGATTGTAGCGCCCTCTACCATCACGAAGATGGAGATCATTTGGCCGGAAACACATGCTAGGGGTGGTAGACTTGTCGCAATTTTGCGACAACCGCGTTAAGAGGGTTTAATGCTCTGTCGACAGATTTGGTTCGTATATCTTTATCGTCAGTCAAAGTTGGTCTTTCATGATGTTTTACTATTCCTGTATAAAAGCGAAATATCCCAAGCGAGAAAAAGAGATATGCATCTGATTTATTCAAACGTTTAGAAGTTTTTTTTTTTTTTTTTTTTTTATAGCCAGCGTTTATATTTTGGCGGACTTTTGTTAATAGTGTTCAGGGCATGCAGTGTGTCAAAGGTGTTTGATCTAAACGATTTTAAAAGGTTAATGCGATGCAAACCTTTTAGGGAATAAAACAGCTTCAAAAACATTCGAGAGGAGATAAAACCTAACAGATTAAATGCATTTGGAATAAAACAGTGACTTTCTAGTTAACCCTAAACAAATAAAAACGAAAGTTGAGCCTGTTTTTTTTTTGCCCATACGGAAAAAGTCAAAACGTTTTATTTAAGTTAATTCAACGTTACACAACATACAAAACTTCTTTATCATATACTGATTACAGTTGCAAGGGTAAATAATTTGCATATTGATTTTTACAAAACGACGTTTTATTAATTAACTATGAATTGTTTTAATTCAATGATTATTTTGGTTTTAATATATCATATTGGTCCTATTTTGCAATATTGATCGATTTCTAAATTGTGAGTTAAAAGGGAAATTGATTTCCACTTTCTTTTCTTTTCTTTACGGTCATATCATAAATATGTGTCGAAATTCGAAAAATATTAATTTTTACTTTTATGAATAAATGAAAAGGATTTTGATTCGTGTTTAGAACCAAGTAAGTAATAACATTTGTAATTAATGTTTCAAGTATTTTAAGTAGCGAAATTTGCGAAGCGATTCCAATCCGACAAGACCAACTAGTTAATTATATATCTCTAATATTAGAATAGGGATTGCGTCTCTGTTTCTAATATATATATATATAGAGAGAGAGAGAGGTAGAAGAAAAAAGAGTGATAAATATGCGACGATTGTTCAATGCCAGGTGTATTCAGTAATAAACTAGTGTTTATAATTCTTTCCTTAAGCCAAGGCTTTTCAAAGATCGAAATCTTATCATCAGAGGAGAAATACAGATGGATAAGTTGGCTTTCGAAAAAACCAAAGTTCAAATATTTAGGCTTCATTTGAGGGGATGGGAATGTTTTTAGCTGAGAGTGCATTGAACAATTGAAATAAATTTGGACAATCGTCGCATATTTACCACTCTTTTTTCTTCTACCTCTACAATTGCTCTATCTCGTATATTGAGCTAATCCTCTTTCACAATAGGTTCCATCTACTCAAAGTTTTTACTTTGGTGTATATATATATATATATATATATATATATATATATATGGGGAAAAAAGGATCAAGGTAATCAAACGTAATGGGAAATGAAAAAGGAAAAACCAAAAAGGATGTTTTTTATGTGTGCATCAACGTTTCGTCTTTATTTGTAAGACTTCTTCAGGATGATAATATAAAGAAAAATGTCATGCAAGTACTTGCACATATAGGGTTGACATGGTGGGTTGAATGGAGGAAAGTAGGGCTGACGTCCGGTCACAACTGACTTCACCAAGTCCGGACGTCAGCCCAACTGTGTTTCCAGTAGCTGGCTACTACTTTCCTCCATTCAACCACCATGTCAACCCTATATGTGCAAGTACATGCATGACATTTTTTCTTTATATTATCATCCTGAAGAAGTCTTACAAATAAAGACGAAACGTTGATGAACACATAAAAAACATCCTTTTTGGTTTTTCCTTTTTCATTTCCCACACATATATATATATATCATTTTTAAGTTCATAGTCTTACATACGTTTTTCTGCTTCTATAAAGATACGGTACGAATAATCCGTATTCTTAATGAAGCAGAATCCCTTTGGTCAGCGAATATTGCCAGCGTCCATTTTTCGATCGATCGAATCATTAGCGGATTAATCTTTCCCAGGTTACAACTCATATGTTTTCCCCTATTCTTATAAAAATAGATAAATAAAAATAAAAAACGTTTACTCTCTCTCTTTTTCTCTATCTCTCACTTTCTCTGTCTATATTTACATATATATATATATATATATATTTGTGTTATAATGGGATAATTCCAGGAGGAAATCTGGGTATGAGAGCTCAATGTAGTAAACAGAGCAAGAATAACATAAAATATAATAACACGAAATCACATAATTGTCGATGCAATAATTTATTTCAATCTATAAAAGATGTATCACATTGGTTACTACCACCACTCTCTCCGGTTGTGTTTGAATTGTCGTAGGGAAATTCAATTTTCTATCAGTCTCAAAAATGTAATTGTCTGAGTGATGCTTGAAAAAAACGCACGGTTGAAATAAATTATTGCATCGACAATTATGTGATTTCATGTCATTATATTTTATGTTTATATATATATATATATATAATGAAATAGGTCGTTCAGTTTTTAAGCATTGCTGGGTCAGTATCATAAATTGAAAATATAAGCCATTATCAATGCAAGATTAATTAATTTATTTTTTTAAACTTTAATCTTATTAATTTCGGAATAAAATGTTATCATCAGAGTTGACCAGTATTGTGTCATTTTCCTGTTAATCAAAAAACACAAAAACAAAAATAAAACTTTTTTCTTTTTGATTTTTTGATAAATGTCCTTGTTATGGTGTATCCACGCCGATGTCGTTGGCGGTTATGAATTCAAATTCTGGTTGTCGAACAAAGTAAGCATTGGCGTGCTCGTAGTTAATAAAATGGGTCGTTCAGTTTTAAAGCATTGCTGGGTCAGTATTATGAATTGAAATTATAAGCCCTTATCAATGCAAGATTAATTATTTTTTTTTTACTTTACTCTTATTAATTTCAGGAGAAACCCTATCATCAGAGTTGACCAGTATTGTGTAATTTTTTTTTTCATCCAAAACACAAAAACACATACAGATTATATGCAAATCGTGGAACATCAAGTATCTTTGAAATTAACTAGAAAACTGTGTTAACCTGTTTTCATATATTCTATAAAAGAAGTTTAACTTACATTCAATGTGATAAGGTATTGCTATTATATATATATATATATATATATATATATATATATATATATACCCACCCATCCCTCCCACTCTCAAACCACCTCATTTTTTCAAATCTTTTCTAAAACCATAACATTACCCACTCACCAAAATCACAGAGCCCCCATCCTCTTTCCCCATATCTCCACTCACTGCCATCCACATTATTCCCGCTCACTGCCACCCCTCCACTTTTTTCACTCAGAACCATCCATATTTATTTCATTCCATGCTACGGTTCTACTGCTCCCAGCAGTGGCTACTACTTCTTCCCATCAACCCATCATGTAAACCCAATATTTCCACGTACTTGCATGACATTTTTCTTAATATTATCATCCTGAAGAAGTCTTAAAAATAAAGACGAAACGTTCATGAATATATAAAAAAAACATCCTTTTTGGTTTTGCCTTTTTCATTTCCCATATATATATATATACATATATATACATATATATATATATATATATATATATATATATATATATTATTAGCGGGGTGTAAAAATACCTAGTATAGTACCCAGGCGCGATGCTACGCTACTCGGCTAGATGGACCCGTAGATTTTGTTAGATAATCCATATAAGAGACGGAAACCCTAATATACAACCTGCACTCTACATGGTCTCTTAGTTATCTTACTTCGGTTTGTCACTGAAACCAGACTTTGTAGAAGGAGAGTGTGTCGTACAAACGCAGAGCATGGTCATCTACATGAATAGATACTTCTACAAGACCCAGTGCGATAAATACCTGTAAAAAAAAAACGGAGCCTGCTAAACAATATGTGTGACCATAATCGGTCAATGAATTTTTTATAAGGATGGCCTTCTTCTTAAAGAAGTAAAAATCATATATACATTATATATATATATATATATATATATATATATATATATATATGATTTTTTAAATTCATACAGACATGTACAAAATCTGCGACACTGGCATGTCGATGCAATCGATCAACAGCTGTTATAAACTGAGATCTCATCAGGTAGAATTAAAATCCGAACCTTACTTCAGATCATATTTGGGAAGACTGAGGTGAGGATCGGATTTTAATTCTGCCTGATGAGATCTCATTTTATAAAAGCTGCTGATCGATAACATCGACATGCTAGTATTGCAGATTTTGTACATGTCTGTATGAATTTAAAAAATCATATATATATATATATATATATATATATGATTTTTACTTCCTTAAGAAGAAGGCCATCCTTATAAAAAATTTGTAATATAGTAGGAAAATCCCAGCGGAGTGCACGATTAATTAAGAATTAAAGTTAAAAATTAAACATTAAGTGCGTAATATTTATTTATTTTGGTACAGAAAAATTAGTACAACATTCGTACCGTCGGGTTCAAGCAGGGAAGCACTTAGCCATCCGGTTCTCTTCAGCTTCTGTTGTCATCTGTTTCGGAAATGTATATATATGTATATATATACATATATATATGTATATATATATATATGTACCTCGCTATGGGCAAATAGCGTCGCCAACCCGCAGTGCCTATGACAAAAAAAACTTAATGACAATCACCAATAAGGTGGTCGGAAACAAGGGAGGCGTTCCTTTTCCACAAGTGATCAAACCCCTGATTGTTCTGGCGATGATGATATAAATATAAAAAATATTATTTATATATATATCATTTTAATTTTCTTCTCTTACATATTTTTTCTGTTTTTATTAAGGATACGGTACGAATAATCCGTTCTCTTAATGAAGCAAACTCGCTTTGGTCAGCGAATATTGCAAGCGTCCATTTTGCGATCGATCCAATCATTAGTTGAAGAATCTACTGCAGGGGACAACATAATGGCCCCTTTTTTCATAAAAATAAATAAATGAAAATAAAATCCATTTACTCTCTGTATCCGTCTTTCTCTCTCATATATATATATATATATATATATATATATATATATATATATATATATGAAGTGCAAGAAGAGATTATATGCTTGCTAATTTCTAATAATTTCTGTTCATTGCCCGAAAGATTTATTATCTACTTGCATGCGGATTCCTAATAATTTTTCTTCCTTGCCCAATATATTTATTACCTTTTCAAAAATATATTTTATCGTGCGTTTCTCTGATCGCCTCATTTTGCTGTTATTATGAAGTGCAGATCTAGCACCTTTTATATTACTTTCAACACTCGATGTATCTTTTCTCTAAATGGAAAGAATTTTTGTTTCTTGATAAGGGGATTTCACTCGAAATATCAAAATATTTTTAATCATGTCGGATTCTTTAAACAGTAAGCGAAAGATTTACTTAGGTAAGTTTTTAAAGAAACTATTGCATATAGTGTCGTCAATTATTTGTTTTGCTTCATATCGTCTCTCACTGTTCAATCTTTATCGCTTTGCATACAGCTTCATAAACAAAAATTATTATATATCCATTGTTATTTTGTGACATTACTTATTGATTTTTAAAATTTCTAAGATATATATATATATATATATATATATATATATATGGGAAAATGAAAAAGGAAAACCAAAAAATGGATGTCTTTTATGTGGACATCAACGTTTCGTCTTTATTTATAAGACTTCATCAGGATGATGATATAGAGAAAAAATGTCATGCAAGTACAGATACATGTAGGGTAGACATATTGGGAGGAAAAATAAAATAATGGCAACTACTGGGTGGACGTCTGTACTTGTTGGAGAATAAAAATTCATTTTTATTCTCCAACAAGTACGGATATCATCATCCTGATGAAGTCTTATAAATAAAGACGAAACGTTGATGTACACATAAAAAAACATCCATTTTTTGGTTTTCCTTTTTCATTTTCCCATCACGTCGGATTACCTTCATCCTTCTCTTCCCATATATATATATATATATATATATATATATATATCCTTTTCCTCGTGTGTTCTATCGCGTTCATTTTTTCTTTGACTTCTATTTTTCGATCTCTTTTTTTCTGTGGAACAACCGTTCCCCTCCTCCTCCTCCTCCTCCTACTACTAGTACTACAACAACAACACCGCCCTCTCAAGTTCAACTCTTCATCACTATAGTAGGGGCGGTGGCAATGTGGTAGTGTAGGAGCTACTAGGCCAACAGGATTCTAGTAATCATCCAGGCGGAGACTGTATCAGGATCTGTCGTCCTCCGGTCGTCTGCCTCTGCGCGTGGCAAGCAAAGACTCATGTGCCTAACCACAAATCAATGGAATGAAAGTGGTAATGTTGCTTCTGCAAATTTCTGTGCCAAATTTTGCATAAACTCGTTAAAGTGTTTCCAACGTAAGCGGTCAATCTTTCTTTCGCCTCTTTTCGTCTTTACATGGTTTCAGTTTTCTACATATTCCACACTTCTCTGCATAACCGCCGCTCTCCTTGTCTCATCATTTCTCATTTTTATTGTTTTATTTTACGGTTATTCTTTGAATTCAGGATTTGTCAATTCATGTTTTGGTCTTTCATGTTTGTTTCGACAATCCCGTTTTGATATAAAACGTCTCTTTTTAAGGAATCTGTCAAATTGCGCAGAAAATCAAACGCGACTTTGTTCTGATTGACACTGTCGAAAATGCAATGGCGACGAGCGCTAATAAAACTATGTACAAATTAAGTTGAGCAAGATCTTCACATTTCCGTCTTTAGTTCCTTCTTCTTCTTCTTCTCCTTTTCCTTCTTCTCCTCCTCCTTTTCCTATGTTTCATATTCTTCTTCTCCCCTTCCTCCTTCTTCTTCTCCTATGTTTCATATTCTTCTTCCTTGCGATGATTGCCCGTCGTTATTTGTACTTCTTTTATATTTCTTCATTCATTCTTCTTCTTCATTCTCCTTCATCTTCATTCATTCTCCATCTTCATTCATTCATTCATTATCATCATCATTCATTTTTCATCATCATTCATTTTTCATCATCATTCATTTTTCATCGTAATTCATTCTTCTTTCATTCTTCATTCATTCTTTTTCTATATTTTTCTTCTCCATTTTTCAATTTTCATTCTTCATTCTTCTTCATTCATTTTTCATCTTCATTCATTTTTCTTCTTCAACAACAACACTTAATTAATTAACCCTTTTTTACGTGTCTGTATGAATTTTTTAAAAATTACATATATTTATATATATATATATATATATATATTTCGGTGCACAGGATAAACTCCTAAACTAATAGACTAATCATTATTAATTTTGGAATATATATTCTCAGCAACACGGTGAGTAACATGGATACTCTCCCAAAACCTTTAATACACAGATTTTGTACAGAATAAAATTGCTCAATATAATAAATTAACTAATATTAAGTAATATATTTTTAAAAGTATTCTCCGTCTTCATTCATTCTTCATCTTCATTCATTCTTCATTATTTTCATTCATTCTTCATCTTCATTCTCCATCTTCATTCATTCTCCATCTTCATTCATTCTCCATTTTCATTCATTCTTCATCTTCATTCATTCTTCATCTTCATTCATTCTTCAACAACAACAACAAAAACATTCGTTCCTTGTCTTTAATTAACCCTTTTTTACATGTCTGTATGAATTTAAAAAAAAATCACATATGTTTATATATATATATATATACATATTTCGATGCACATGATAAACTCCTACACTAATCATTATTAATTTTGGAATATATATTCTCAGCAACACGGTGAGTAACATGGATACTGTCCCAAAACCTTTAATACACAGATTGTGTACAGAATAGAATTGCTCAATATAATAAATTAACTAATATTAAGTAATATATTTTTTAAAGTATCGGTGTGCCCCTGTGCGTCAATAGGATGTAGGTTCTTGATAAAATCCTAAACTATTAAATTTATCATTTTAAATTATGGAATAATATTCTAAGCAACAGGATGAGTAACGTAGGCGCATTAGTTTTTCTGTAAATTTTATCATTCAGGGGTGTCAACGAAACCATACGATACCTCCCAAACAGGCCCACGTCGTTGGTAGTTAGAGAATCTTCAATAGTGACAAGTCTGCTATTCCTCCTCTATTTAATGGCCTTCAGGTTATGTCATCCCGATCATTCTATTGCTCCCAAAACTCTCTCAAACCTGAGGCTATTCTCTAGATCTACATAATCAGATTCTTTAATTTATCAATAGCGTAAAAATGTATACAAATGAATATATAATGTATTTAAAAGCAATATATATTTCTCCCCTTTATGGTAGCAGGGTTGTTAGCTGAGATGGTTGACATTTGTTTAGATGTATTATTTTGCTGTTTCAAACAAATAAGGTCGGAAGTAACATCCGTCAAAATGTTGGAAATATAACAAGCAACAAAATGTTGGGAATATAACAAACAACAAAATGTTGGGAATATAACAAGCAGCAAAATGTTGGGAATATAACAAGCAACAAAATGTTGGGAATATAACAAGCAACAAAATGTTGGGAATATAACAAGCAACAAAATGTTGGGAATATAACAAGCAACAAAATGTTGGGAATATAACAAGCAACAAAATGTTGGGAATATAACAAGCAGCAAAATGTTGGGAATATAACAAGCAACAAAATGTTGGGAATATAAAAAGCAACAAAATGTTGGGAATATAACAAGCTACAAAATGTTGGGAATATAACAAGCAACAAAATGTTGGGAATATAACAAGCAACAAAATGTTGGGAATATAACAAGCAACAAAATGTTGGGAATATAACAAGCAACAAAATGTTGGGAATATAACAAGCAACAAAATGTTGGGAATATAACAAGCTACAAAATGTTGGGAATATAACAAGCAACACAATGTTGGGAATATAACAAGCAACACAATGTTGGGAATATAACAAGCAACAAAATGTTGGGAATATAACAAGCAACACAATGTTGGGAATATAACAAGCAACAAAATGTTGGGAATATAACAAGCAACAAAATGTTGGGAATATAACAAGCAACATAATGTTGGGAATATAACAAGCAACAAAATGTTGGGAATATAACAATCAACAAAATGTTGGGAATATATCAAGCAACAAAATGTTGGGAATATAACAAGCAACAAAATGTTGGGAATATAACAAGCAACAAAATGTTGGGAATATAACAAGCAACAAAATGTTGGGAATATAACAAGCAACAAAATGTAAGGAATATATCAAGCAACAAAATGTTGGGAATATAACAAGCAACAAAATGTTGGGAATATAACAAGCAACAAAATGTTGGGAATATAACAAGCAAGATGTGAATAGTAGTCCGAAAAATCAATATATAATTTCTATCAACATCGAAAAAATTCCGAAACCCTACTTATTTAATTAGTGTATCGTTGGGTGTTTCTTTCTCTGTGTCTCTTGCCTATACGTAACTTTCATAGATACACATTGAACTTTCATATGTTGTTCATTAAGTTCGGGCCATAAATCCTCAACTTATTAAATACCAATATTCGGGTGACTTTACATAATTAAATAACCTTTAATCAAGTGAAGAGAATAAACCGTGTTATTTGCGCGGAAAGTCGGTTCTCTCTCTATCGCTCCAAACACTTTCTCACACCAGATGCTATACTCTATCTCTACAAAGC
>OY744552.1:48903948-48963948 GCA_963556195.1 Sepiola atlantica
GGCTTTTCAAACCCCACTTACTCGACCCAAGCTGTGGTCACATCTTACTTGTGGGAGTAAGATAAAACTGGCCTTGTGCCTAACTCCTACAGAGGAGGTAAATAAATATATACATCTTTTAGCTTTAAACTATCTGTCTCTATAGCTCGACATCTGCGTCCCAAACATCGAACCCTCCCCCCCCCCGCATCCCAACCGTTACTCGACGCCTTTCCCACTTTCTTCTGTCTTCCCTGTCCCCCCCCCCCCATGGATGTTTCAATTCTGACGCCATGGGGAATTAAAGGAAACACCACATCATAAGTGATTTATGACGCCGGCTGTCATACGTAGACGGGAAAAGTAGCAAAGTTAATGTGACAGTCCGAGACGCCGGAAAGAGAGGAAAAAAAAAATAGAAAAGAAAGGAAAAACCGACCGCGTTTGAAATAGAAGGAGGAACAAATTTTTTTTTAAATAGTCTTTCCAGGTTTGAGAAATACAATTGGACGTAATAACTCGTAATCATTCATCTGGGAGAATGCAAAACTACAATAGCACAAGAGAGCGCATACATGCGCCAACGTACCGAAACCCGTTTCATCTATATAGATAAAAAAATATCTAATTTACTACCGGTACATACTCGGTGTTGCCCGGGAGTGAAAGAAAAATGAGTGACTTATTTGCAAATAAATTTAAAGTAATTTTGGTAATTTATAAAAACTTATATTCAGCCTAAACAACTGAAATATATAACCGAGTGGGAATCACGAACAAGATTAATATGGACACTCTAAGTAGGGAGTGGTGACATTTTGGTATAGTAGGGGAAACAGAGAGCAGGGAGTGAATTCCAGAGGCACTCAGTTCGAAGAAAAAGCTATTAGAGTAGAAATCTACTGTATCTGGTGATCTCTACAATGAAGGGGTGGGATTTTGCTGGTTATTGGGTTAGTCGGGAATATTTACGCTTAGGAGCCACGTGTGTAGTAAGTTCGTTGGAGAACATTCCATTTAAGTACTTATAAAACTAGTATTTTTTTGTGTTCATTTATACATAAATAGCACTAATCAATCAAACATTTTTATCAATTTGCAAAATTCAGAAGGTGCAGGCCAAAAATAGCCGTTAGGGGTCCACGGGACTCAAAATCCATTATTTTTCGGTGAAAACGTGGTTTCATGTGACATTGCAGGTCTTAAAAAATCCTCAAAAGCTATGAATGGATATAAATGGTTAAATCTGATATAGTACTTTAATTTAGGACCATTTTCAGGCTGTGAAAGGGTTTTTCTGAATGTAAAATAGCCAAAAACTATTGGCCTGCACCTTCTGAATTTTGCAAAATGTTCAAAATGTTTGATTGTTTAGTGTTATTTATGTATAAATGAACACAAAAAAATACTACTCGCATGAATCTGAAATGTTCACCCATTACGTCACACCCCTACTATCATTAGAGAGTTTATCATTAACAATACTAAGATTCCAAACCAATATCGATCTATTAAAAGTTAAACGATCTTTGAAGACATCTTCATCCAGTTAAATTATCTACTTACTCGAAGTAGTTATATCTCAGATCATGCTGACGTGATCACGTCTGTGATTAAAGTTAAACGACGTCACGTAATTGCTTTCAGTTCATTTCTTTTTCGTTCGAAGTTAATAAATTTTCCATTTAACATTTCGCGTATTTGATCGTAGTATATGAACGTTTTTACAATGCTCTCGGAAGATTACTTGAATTAGTTGTAAGTTCAAGAAATCAAGTTAGAAACAAAATGATATTTGGAATATACGCTCCAAACTCGGACGCTAGAAGGCGTCGCCGGTGAATGTACTTTTGGGGGTGAATTAATGAAAATGAGGTCTTTCAAAATCATACCCTTATTATGAGAAAGGCGCTCAAATTCGGAGAACTAGTTCCCAAGAGAGTACGAAGCAAGATTCTGGCAACCTCTTCGACGGCACTTGACTCATGTATATCTATGCTGTTCCGATGGATACTACACCCCATAAACTGGTATTGTCTTGGCATTCGGGGCTTGATTTACGCAGGTCTATGGGGCTGTCCTGTGCAGTTCTAGGAGGTCCACCCTCCCAGGCTTTGCTACCCCTCTTCCGGAGAATTCCGACGGAGCTGCCCGGGCATTTTTTAATGGTCAGACTGCTCACCTTCTCGGGCGCTGGCTTTTCAAGTCCCACTTTCCCGACCCGACCTTGGGTCACATCTTACCTTGTGGGAGTAAGATAAAATTGGCCTTGTGCTGCCTAACCTCCTGGGGAGGTAAATAAAATATCTATGCTGTTCCGATGGATACTACACCCCATAAACTGGTATTGTCTTGGCCTTCGGGGCTTGATTTACACCGGTCTATGGGTCTGTCCTGTGCAGTTCTAGAAGGTCCATCCTCCCAAGCTTTGCCTCCCCTCTTCCAGGGAATGCCGACGGGCTGCCCAGACAATTTTTAATGGTCAGACTACTCACCTTCTCGGGCGCTGGCTTTTCAAGTTCCCTTTTCCCGACCCGACCTTGGGTCACATCTTACATTGTGGGAGTAAGATAAAACTGGCCTTGTGCCTAACCTCCTGAAGAGGAGGTAAATAATATCTATGCTTGCCTTTCCACTGAACGATTTCAGTGACGCGGAATGGGAGATTTGCATAACAGCTTGCCATAAATACTTACTTGCCCAGGTGTTGCACTCTGAGCGCAGCCCCATAGTTTTTCGTCTCTTTCTACTTATTCATTCCTTCGTCGCCTTTTTTTCTTTTTCTTTCTCTCTTTTGTCGTCTTTTTATTGGATTTTCTTCATTGACATCATCTTTTCCTTCTTCTGTTTCTTTTGTTTTCTTCTAATTCCCATTTCTTCTTCTTATCGTTATTGTCCGCCTAACATCCTCCTAGGCATTACCCTCCTCCTCCCTTTCTTCTTCGATTGGCGGTTGTTTCTTTTAATCTACTACTCCAACGTCTTTTACAGCTAATCAGGACTCTCCCAACCCAACACTAGTCCGAACCTTGTCCCCCTATCTCCTCTTTCGACGTTGTTAGCATACTGATCCTCTTCATCCCCCAGAAACAGTAACTGACTCTTAGAGATGATCGCCGCGGCGTATGTCGAAGTAGCATTTGAAATACATACTAATGATTAAAAAATTGAGGAACTCTGATCTCATGTGATGTTTTTTTTGTGTTTTAATTTTGTTTTATTCAACCCGAATAAGGAACATTGTCACTGAGCCGTGTGTACTGTGGATTTGGGGCCAGATTATAGAAGCATCATAAGTTGTATGTTTTGCAGCGAGATGTTTGTTCACATTACATTTAAATTTCTGCATGTTAGTACAGCCGGTGAAACATGGAACAGGGAGGTAATTCTAAAGGCAAGAAGATCGAGGAAAAAAGCTATTTGAGTAAAAAGCTTTCTGGCATCTAGAACACCTCTATAGTGAAGGGGTGAGATTTTGCTAATCGTCGGGTTGGCCGCCGGTATTTACGTCGAGAAGTCCAGCAGGTTCGTTAGGACACATCCCATTGAACTAGTTGTAAAACAAGCACAGGGATGCAGCATTGAACCGATCGGACATGATTAAGACGGTGTGGAACCTATACGTTGTATAAGAGGGACTAGTGGTGTGTGCCCTAGCCCAGATGTGACAACAATACTCCCTGCATGGAAGAATTGTGGCTTTGTAGAGATAAACGATGCTGGTAGACGTGAGAAATATTCTAGCCCAGTAAAGGGAGCCCACCTTATTTGTAGCAGACTAAGAAAGGGTCGGATGCATGGGTAACAGCTTACCCTAAATACTTAATACCATAACGTTGCGCGCTGGGCGCAACCCCATGTTATTCTGAGACTAAAGTATACCTATCAATCTCAGTGGGTATCACCAGTTAGAACGGAAGTGAGGCATACGAATGTTTAGAGTATTTATTAATTCCTCTCCAGGAGGTTAGGCACAAGGCCAGTTTTTATCCTACTCCCACAAGGTAAGATGTGACCCAAGGTCGGGTCAGGAAAGTGGGGTTTGAAAAGCCAGCGCCCGAGAAGGTGAGCACTCTGGCCATTAAAAATTGCCCGGGCAGCCCTGTCGGCATTCCCCGGCAGGCGCGCCCCAAGGCAGTAAGCAATAAACTTACTCCTCCTCAAAGAGGGGAGGCGAAGCCTGGGAGGGTGGACCCCCTAGAACTGCACAGGACAGACCCATAGATCGGCGTAAATCAAGCCCCGAAAGCCAAGACAATACCAGTCTATGGGGTGCAGTATCCATCGCAACAGATAGGAAATAAAAACAACTATACAACACATGTCCTGATCCGATTTAGAGACAGTTCTATAAATGTAGATAATTCTTCGCTTCTAAAAGTAATTCTAGATCACGTTGGGTAGATATAGTTTTTATCAGTACTTAGTGACCCCTTGTCCCCCCCCCCCTAAAAAAAAAGGAAAGAAAACTTGAGCTAAACTGAGCTGGCAAAATTATACCACCATTTAGCAACCTGTTATCTTTGCTTAGTTCGTCTCCACGTGTCGTTACATTAAAACCGCCATTTTGTCACACAGATCAATTTCCGCATCTTTGCTTTTTTTTCTTTTATTTTTCTTACTTATATTTACTGGAAGAGAAAATAACTTTTCCGAAATGTGAAAGCGAGTACAAATTACGTAGTCGCCATTTTGTAATTTTTTTTTGTTTTCGTTGGTTGTGCTGATACCATAAACGTAAATAAATTGGTTTATGTTATTCAACAGCGAGGCAATTCCAGCTGAGATTACACTAAGTGTAGTATGTGGCACGCTATGACACAGCACACCCTTTTACTACAGCGAACATATATCCCTTTTTAATTCTCTTAAAACCCACGATCCACAGACTCAAACTCATAGCCATGGAAACATAATTAAAGTTAAACTGGATTTATAACAGTAAACAAAAACAAAAAAAGGCACTTAGAAGAGTATATACAACCGCTACATACCAAGAGATATTCCGTTTTGTGAACATAATTCAAGTAGCGTTATTTATGATAGTCAACAACAAAAATAATGGCACTTATTGAGTATTGATTTACTCCTCTCCAGGAGTTAGGCACAAGGCCAGTTTTTATCTTATTCCCACAAGTAAGATGTGACCCAAGGTCGGGTCGGGAAAGTGGGGTTTGAAAATTGCCTGGGCAGCCCCGTCGGCATTCCCCGGTAGGGGCACCTCAGACAGTAAGCAATAAACTTACTCCTCCCCAAAGAGGGGAGGCGAAGCCTGGGAAGGTGGACCTCCTAGAACTGCATAGGACAGACGCATTGACCGGCGTAAATCAAGACCCGAAGGCCAAGACAATACCAGTCTATGGGGTGCAGTATCCATCGGAACAGATACTACACTTTGATCTTAGCCAAAAGGCACTTAGAAGAGTATTGATTTACTCCTCTCCAAGAGTTAGGCACAAGGCCAGTTTTTATCTTACTCCCACAAGTAAGATGTGACCCAAGGTCGGGTCGGGAAAGTGGGGTTTGAAAAGCCAGCGCCCGAGAGGTGAGCACTCTGGCCATTAAAAATTGCCTGGGCAGCCCCGTCGGCATTCCCCGGTAGAGGTGCCTCAAACAGTAAGCAATAAACTTACTCCTCCCCAAAGAGGGGAGGCAAAGCCTGGGAGTGTGGACCTCCTAGAACTGCACAGGACAGACCCATAGACCGGCGTAAATCAAGCCCCGAAGGCCAAGACAATACCAGTCTATAGGGTGCAGTATCCATCGGAACAGATACTACACTTTGATCTTAGTCAAAAGGCACTTAGAAGAGTATATACAACCGCTATATCCCAAGAGATATTCCGTTTCAGTTCGTGAACCCCTATCCCAAAATAAAACGCGCAGCCGTGTCAGTCTAATTCAAGGTTTCTACATATGTAAACATAATTAGACTCAACTAGATTTATAATAAACACCAACCAGATAATAGCACTGAGAGAGTATATACAACCGCTACATCCGGAAAGATGATCGCTTTTAGTTTTATCAACCGTTTTTCAAAATAAAACTCTTAGCTTTGTAACTACAATTTAAGCCTACTATACTTGTAAACATAATCAAATTAACTTTATTTATAACAAAAAAGTATAATTGAACTCAGAGAGTATATACAAGCGCTACATCCCAGGAGGCATCAAAATAAAATTATGATTCAAGGTTACTAGATTTATAATAATAAAGTTAGAATAGCACTCCTAAGAGTGCATACTTCCGCCAACAAAGTAATAATAAAAAATAATTTCCATTTATTCAGTCAACCCTAATATGAAATAATTTTTTTAACGATGTCGATCTTATATAAGGTTGCTTGATTTTTACCATCCAAAAAACTTGAGTGGAGGCCAATAAAGCATATACCACCGCTACGGCGCAAGAGCATTGTATTTGAATTCAGTTTGCCGTTATCCAGAATTACATCATTAAAAATGCTATTAGGCTCTGGTAGAATGTAATTTAACTTGTTTGTGGGTATATTATGAATTAAAAAAGAAAAGACAAAACATCTATATTCTATACTAGCGGAACCCGGCGTTGCACGGGAGAAAGTACTACATATTGCATGACGTCGAATAAAAAAAGAAACGGCCTATTGTTCTTCCCATCCCTCTACCGTGTTGGTGAATGTTTTAAATTTAAAAAAAAGAAGAAAAAGTGGTAGAGTAGAATGGGATCGAACGCTGAAACTGGCGGTCATAAAACCTCCCTTCTTAATGACTGCGCCACGGTAAAAATAAGCGAATTAAGCTAAGTTTGTTTATTGGCAGCTTGTGCCGACCAAATATAAAGTTCAACAATGACACGGTGTAGGTCATTTATTTGGGCAAGTTTTCTAGAATATGCGTATTGAAGGTGTATGATTTTGAAAATGTAAATGTATCGGGGTCTACGCGTATTGAATTAAATAGGATGTCGATTCGATCAAGAAATTGTGGCCGCCATGTTGAATGAATAAATGTTGCACGAACTGTGTTCGTTAATTTCATTCGCTTAATTCCAGAATGAATGTAAATGTAGAAGTCATAGGTAGAATTAGGAATAACGTAATCTGATATTCGCGGAAAATCATCGGAGTGAACGGGAGCGGTCATTAAGTCTTTGCGTATTGCTTAATAGTATGTAGTAAATAAATACCAGGCAAATAATAAATAAGAACGGACTCTGTTGTGAAAATTAAACTGTGTGTATTAGTTCCCGGTGTCGATGAGTAGAGTGACAGTTAAGAATTGTTAGGAAGGAAATATTTTGCTACCACCTATATGGAGTTGGTTTTTCGGAGCGACGTGGATGGTGGGCCAAATGTAATATTTAGTGTTAAGTAGAAAATAATAACAAATTTACTAAAACACGCTCGAGTTAATAAGTGTAATATAGTGGTGAGTTTAGTAGTCTGTGATGCATGTGGTTATTTTCCTGTTCTCCGAGAAGGTAGAGGGGAAGAAACGTCTCTACTTTATATATTACACTAGAAGAATAACTCTGTTTAGCGACGTTTAAACATGTTCAAAATAAAGGGCTTAGCAACTGTTTTCCGATATTCATAACGATCGGTTTATTTGTTTCGGAGTTAATTCTGTACATACAAATATATAAACATATAAACATAACTTTTAAAGATAGAGATATTTCTCTCTCTTTTCCTTTCTCTGTCCCTCTCTCTTTGTCTGTCTCCCCCACTCCTCTCTCTCACTCTCTCTCTCACTCTATCCCCCCTCTCTCTTTGTCTGTCTGGCCCTCTCTCTCCCACTCCTCTCTCTCATTCTCTCTCACTCTCTCTCTCACTCTCTCCCCCCTCTCTCTTTGTCTGTCTGGCTCTCTCCCTCACTCTCTCTCTCTCTCTCGCACTCTCACTCTTACCTCCTCTCTCTTTGTCTGTCTGGCTCTCTCTCTCTCACACTCCTCTCTCTCACTCTCTCTCTTTGTCTGTCTGGCTCTCTCTCCCCCACTCCTCTCTCTCATTCTCTCTCACTAAAGATTCTAGACATAACATTATTATGTATTGGTTTTAATCTTTGTAAGGAGACATAAAATGGTGAAACACAGTTCTGCTAGGGGAATTAATTTTACCCACCTTGGGCCGGGTATTGATCTAGTATATATATATATATATATATATATATATATGTATATATATAATATTTGCTTTTTGTTTATTATCTATGTACGTATACGTTTCGCCCTTTTTTAATCGGGACTCATCAGCATAGAGATAACTATTCACTACTGGTCGCGTGATTCGAAACCCCGCGCTCCGAATATTTTACAACTCAAATCTCGACATCTAGAACCATACGATAGCTAGATAAACAGTGATAATTTTAACACTTATTTCGGCGGCTTGACGTCATAAGAGCGTTCAACTTAATGAAAGGAACGATGTATTTATAGCTAGCGACGTCATGCTGTGTTAATACTACACTTACAGTGGCCCTATATATATATACATATACATGCATACATATACATACATACACACATATATATATATATACATACATACATATATACATACATACATATGGTAAGTCAATGAAAATTGATTAGACCTGCAAATGGAAGCAAATCGATATCTTCAGTTGTTCAAAACAAGGAGCAGTTTAGTTAATTAAAAACATTTATTTTTCTTCTCTTTCATTCCTTAAATCAAATGTTTTTTTAAGAAAAATAAATGTTTTTAATTAACTAAACTGCTCCTTGTTTTGAACAACTTAAGATATCGATTTGCTTCCATTTGCAGGTCTAATCAATTTTCATTGACTTACCATATTTTTGCTCTATCCAGTATATTGAGCTTTCCTTATTTCACAATAGGTCCAACTCTCTAAAAGTTTACCTTTTAGTTATAATTTACACACACATATATATATATATATATATATATATATATATATATATATATATATATATATATATATATATATAAAGAGGTGTACTAAAAGCGAACTTTTAGGAAAGGTAAAACCCTATTGTGAAGAGTATACAGCTCAATATCCAGGATAGAGCAGGTAGAAATGTTTCTTTCCCTACAACTTTTATTTTATTTTTTCAAATTTTAAATCTTGGCCATTGCCAACTTATCTATCCCAGCGACTTCCTCTGATGATAAGATTTTGATCTTTGAAAAGCCTGGCTTAAGGAAAATTTAACTTGAATAAATTGCCTTTTTGCGGAATATACCTTGCTTTGAACTTTTGAATTGAATTTTGATTTGGCTTTTGCTTTCTCTAATTCCTTTCCATTCTCCTTCATTTATATATACATATATATATATATATACATATATATATATATATATATATGAGGATAAAATGCACAATATATCATAAAAATGAAATGACGTGAAAGACAAGATGTGTGAAAAAAGACAAACGGAAAAAACAAATTTAAATAAAGGAAACAATCATGAAGAAACGAGAGATTTTGCCGGTTTCGTTCGGATATATATATATATATATATATATATATATATATATATATATATTTGTGTGTATACTAGTGTACATCCAACCCATTTATCAAGATATATTACTAAAATGTTCATATACAATCATAGAATAACGTCAGCAATTTCATTTCTTATAGATGAATTATTATTATCATTTCTGATGACCTAAAATCACCCACCGTGGACTTTTTTGATAATAGAGTTGAATATTTCTTTCCAAATCCAATTCCGGTGGCGGAGTTAGTCTAAGGTAGTTTTCTGATTTACTAATGGCGTTCTCTGTTCCCTTCACCACTTCCAATTATTTCATCCGTGCTAGAAAAGGACACGTATTTTACTTGCTAACTTTTGCGTGACAGGATAGAAGTACACATTTATTTGTATGCACATAAATACGCATCCAGTCCTTATTATTTTCATTTATTTATTTTTCTTTTTGTTCACTCTTAACGAGACATATTGCCACTGATACATACTGTCACATTTATAGAGGGAATCCTAGGTGGGGAGTTGCGTAGCAAGATATTTGTTCACATTACATTTAAATTCGTCCATGTTTGTATAGTCGGGGAAACCGGGAGCAGGGAGAGAATTCTAAAGCGAAGCGGTCTGATCAAAGAAGCTATTAGAGTAGAAAGGTTTCCGCATCTGGGTGACCTCTAAAGTGAAGGGGTGGGATTTTGCTACTAATCTGCCTGATCGAAGATATTTACGTTTAAGGGGTACAAGCGCAGTAAATTCGTCGAGGCATATTCCATTGAAGTACTTGTACATCAAGCACATGGATGCAACGTTGCGGTGATGAGACAGGGGCTAGAGCTAGGTAGACAATGCGGAATCTATTAAATTAGATACTCTTGTTTGCAGCTCGTCTAAGAGAGAGAAAGATAGAGAGAGAGAGAGACTAGTGGTTGGAGCACCAGCCCAGATGTGTCAGAAATACTTCATGAATGGGCAAACTGTGGCTTTATAGTATATAGGATACTGGTAGGTGTGAGAAGAGCCCAACTTATTTGCAGCAGGCTTGGCAGTGTCTCCTATATATTTATTCTAAGTCACGTTTCCCAAAATGATTGGCTGATGAGTTAAAACGCCGGGCTGCATTGTAGGAGAAAGGCGAACCAAAAAAAACTGGTATTCATGCTCCATCTTAAAGACTGTATTAACAATGGACTCTTATTATTTCGTAAGCATTTTTTTTAGCCGGTTGTCGACTCTCGGCATGGCCTCCAATTCGTCCGGACCGTGAGGATAACCGTCTGCAATTAGACGTCATTGTGTAGGTCTTGTGTAATGAACATTATTCGTGTTCACCAAGAAGATGCCGTGATTAGATTTGAACTGCTTTCATGTCCCGAGCATGACTCCAATCGGAAGATGGCAGCATCACGGTAGCACTGCTAGTACGAACAGCCGATGATACAACTAACCATTAACAAAGATATACCATGTCAGGCTCTATTTACTTGACTACCCACAAGGGCAGAGCAAGACACACAGTCGAGTTTTAATGTAGGAGAAATATCCAGCTCCCCCTAAAAAACTGTACTCTGGATTGAGCCAAAAATTAAAAACGCCTCAGTCTAAAAATAATTTTTATTTCTCTGACTGAAGGCATTACTATTATGTAATCCATTACTATTATGTAATCCATTACTATTATGTAATTCATTTCTATTATGTAATCCATTACTATTATGTAATTCATTTCTATTATGTAATCCATTACTATTATGTAATCCATTACTATTATGTAATCCATTACTCTTATGTAATTCATTTCTATTATGTAATTCATTTCTATTATGTAATCCATTTCTATTATGCAATACATTACTATTATGCAATACATTACTATTATGCAATACATTACTATTATGCAAATACATTTCTATTATGTAAGTCATTACTATTATGTAATTCATTACTATTATATAATCCATTACTATTATGTAAGACATTACTATTATGTAAGCCATTACTATTATGTAATACATTACTATTATGTAATCCATTACTATTATGTAATCCATTACTATTATATAATCCATTACTATTATGTAATACATTACTATTATGTAATGCACTATTATGTAATCCATTAGTATTATGTAAATAATTAGTACTATGCAATCCATTAGTATTCATGCAAGTTATTAGTATTTATATAATCGATTAGTAGTATGTTATATCATTAGTGTTTATGTAATACCATTAGTATTTGTGATACCATTAGTGTTTATGTAATCAATTAATAATATGTAATACCATTAGTTTTCATGTAATACTATTAGTGCTTATGTAACAGCATTAGTGTTTATGTAATACCATTAGTGTTTATTTAATGCCATTAGTATTTGTAATACCATTAGTGTTTATGTAATACCATTAGTATTTGTAATACTATTAGTGTTATGTAATCAATTAGTAATATGTAATGCCATTAGTTTTTATGTAATACTATTAGTGCTTATGTAATAACATTAGTGTTTATGTTATAGTATTAGTATTTATATAATACCATTAGTGTTATGTAATCAATTAGTAATATGTAATATCATTAGTTTTTATGTAATACCATTAGTGTTTATGTTATGGTATTAGTGTTTATGTAATACCATTAGTATTTGTAATACTATTAGTGTAATGTAATCAATTAGTGTTATGTAATCAATTAGTGTTATGTAATCAATTAGTGTAATGTAATCAATTAGTGATATGTAATACCATTAGTTTTATGTAATATTATTAATGCTTATGTAACAGCATTAGTGTTGATGTTATGGCATTAGTGTTTATGTTATTGTATTAGTGTTTATGTAATACCATTAGTATTTGTAATACTATTAGATTTATGTTATCAATTAGTAATATGTAGAACCATTAGTTTTTATGTAATGCCATTAGTGCTTATGTAATACCATTAGTGTTTATGTAATGTTAGTAGTGTTTATGTTATTGTATTAGTGTTTATGTAATACTATTAGTATTTGTAATACCATTAGTGTGATGTAATGAATTGCTTATATTCAATACTATTAGTTTTTATGTAATACTATTGGTGTTTATGTTATGCCATTAGTGTTTATGTTGAGGTATTAGTGTTGATGTAATACCATTAGCATTTGTAATGTAATCAATTAGTCATATGTAATACTATTAGTGTTAATGTAATGTCATTAGTGTTTATGTTATGGTATTAGTGTTTATGTAATACCATTAGTATTTGTAATACTAATATTAGTAATATGTAATATCATTAGTTTTTATGTAATACCATTATTGGTGATCTAATACCATTAGTGTTTATGTAATACCATTAGTGTGTATGTAATACCATTAGTGTGTATGTAATACCATTAGTATTTGTAATATAATTAGTGTTATGTAATCAATTAGTAATATGTAATACCATTAGTTTTTATGTAATATCATTAGTTTTTATGTAATATCATTAGTTTTTATGTAATATCATTAGTTTTTATGTAATACCATTAGTATTTGTAATATAATTAGTGTTATGTAATCAATTAGTAATATGTAATACCATGAGTATTTGTAATACTATTAATGTTATATAATCCAAAAGGTGTAATCTGGATTTGGACCAACATTAAAACGCCTCAGTCTAAAAATAATTTCTACTTCTCTGACTGAAGGCATAAAGTGTTGTATCAGAACAAATACTGCACTTTGATCTTATGCCTTCCTATTTTTCACATTCGATTAATATCTCTCTTTCTCTCTAAATATCCTGGAAATACATGTCTATTCCCGGTTGTTTATATATGCGCGAAACGATCGTAAAGGGAAACGAATGTTTTGAATTTGGGTAAGAGAGAAATGAATACACACTTGGTCACTGGAATTTAGTGTACTATTGTTTATATATATATTTATATATATAATACTATTGCTTATTTATATATATGATACTGTTGTTTATTCATATATATGATACTATTGTTTATTTATATATATGATACTATTGTTTATTTATATATATGATACTATGGTTTATTTATATATATGATACTATTGTTTATTCATATATATGATACTATTGTTTATTCATATATATGATACTGTTGTTTATTCATATATATGATACTGTTGTTTATTCATATATATGATACTATTGTTTATTAATATATATGATACTATTGTTTATTCATATATATGATACTATTGTTTATTTATATATATATAATACGTTGTCAAATGTAAACATTACTCTAGTTTTTACCTTAAATAATGTTGTACAATTAAAAATATATAACCACATATATTCACACACACAGCCACACACACATACATATATATATGGAATAGTTATCTACGGGAACGTCTTTCGCCGTTACTGTGGCTCATCAGCGTGGCTGACTATGACAGGATTCGAACCCTCGATTACAGAAACTGTAATCAAGTGCGTTACAGTAACGGCGAAACACGTGCCCGTGGATTACCGCCGAGGAAGCTAACCCTGGTTTACAAGTTATATACAGACACTGGTTTACAAGTTATATACAAACAATTAACAACGCAGAAACAGAACACAATATTGCCTCTTTAAACCCGTGTTTTGGGAGAAACTTCGTAATATTGCTGAAATCAAAATATATTCATTCTTTCCTCACAGAGCGCTTTACCGTTGAAGGAAACAATTGAATATTTTAATAATAAATATTTTTATTCATACATATTCAGTGTTGCTAAATACAGCTATATCCCCCGTCGCTAGGTTCCAACACTTTTGCCCACTCGGCCACTGTAATAACCTGACGAAATAGAAGAGAAATACATTTATTTCAAGATTCTATAGAGTGTTAATCCAAGGGGAGGGAACTTTGCAATATTGCTTACATCAGAACTCATTAATAGTTTTCCTACAAAGGAAATAATTAATTACATATTTGTATAATAGACATATTTTATTCATCCACATACATACATGTTTCGTCTTAATAAGTCTCATCAGTGTAGCAAGATACGGCTATACCACAGGTGTCTCTCTTTCTCATACCTCTCTCTTTTCCCCTTTCTCCTACCTCTCTCTTTTCCTCTTTCTCCTACCTCTCTCTTTTCCTCTTTCTCCTACCTCTCTCTTTTCCTCTTTCTCCTACCTCTCTCTTTTTCTCTTTCCTCCTCTCTCTTTTCCTCTTTCCCTCTTTCCTCCTCTCTCTTTTCCTCTTTCTCCTACCTCTCTTTTTCTTCTTTCTTATACCTCTCTCTTTTCCTCTTTCCTCCTCTCTCTTTTCCTCTTTCTCCTACCTCTCTCTTTTCCTCTTTCTCCTACCTCTCTCTTTTCCTCTTTCTCCTACCTCTCTCTTTTCCTCTTTCTCCTACCTCTCTCTATTCCTCCTCTCTCTTTTCCTCTTTCCTCCTCTTTCTTCGTCTCTCCTTCTCTAGAGAAAACAACCTGTATTTGCTCGTAAAAGATGACTGATAAATCAAACTATACAACCGGTTGCTGGGTTCGAACACCGGACTACTTTTGATTTCCAATCGGCTCAAAGACTAACGAAATTAAAGGGGAAATATTTTTATTTCAAGATTTCTTAGAGTGCACTAGTAGGGACTCTAATAGATAAGCATTTGTCAACAGACAAACCTGCTATTCTGCGATTCTGCTATTCTGCGATTCTGCGATTCTGCTATTCTGCTATTCTGCTATTCTGCTATTCTTCGATTCTGCTATTCTTCGATTCTGCTATTCTTCGATTCTTCGATTCTGCTATTCTGCGATTCTGCTATTCTGCGATTCTGCGATTCTGCGATTCTGCTATTCTGCGATTCTGCTATTCTGCGATTCTGCTATTCTGCTATTCTGCTATTCTGCGATTCTGCTATTCTGCTATTCTGCTATTCTGCTATTCTGCGATTCTGCTATTCTGCGATTCTGCTATTCTGCGATTCTGCGATTCTGCTATTCGACCTTTAACCATGAAAGTCGTTTTAACAATAGGGTCATGTATTTCAACGGAACTGCTACTGCCGCTCTTTCTTACGCATATCCATCCAGTCAGGTTAGCGTTTAGGGTTATGTTTAGGGTTAGGGTTAGGGTTAGGGTTAGGGTTGGGGTTTATGGTTAGGGTTAGGTTTAGGGCTGGAGTTAGGGTTAGGGTTTATGGTTAGGGTTAGGTTTAGAGCTAGGGTTGGGTTTAGCGGTTGGGTTAGGATGAGAGTTAGGGTTTAGAGTTAGGGTTGGGGTTAGGGATAGGGTTGGGTTTAGGGCTAGAGTTAGGGTTTAGGGTTAGGGTTAGGTTTACGGCTAGAGTTAGGGTTAGGGTTAGGGTTTATGGTTAGGGTTAGGGTTAGGGTTTATGGTTAGGGTTTGGTTTAGGGCTAGGGTTGGGTTTAGCAGTTCGGTTAGGATTACAGTTAGGGTTTAGAGTTAGGGTTGGGGTTAGGGTTAGGGTTGGGTTGGGTTTAGGGCTAGAGTTAGGGTTTAGGGTTAGGGTTTAGGGTAAGGGTTAAGGCTAGGGTTAGGGTTAGGGTTAGGGTTAGGATTATGTTTGTTCCTTACTTTTTATTTTTGTTCTCTACGTTTAGAAAAAAACAATCATCCGCTTTTTCGATCGATACTTAGGTGACCTCAATGATCCCGTGGGAAGCTGCAACACTTTACCTGGCAAATGCCCAACTTGCGAGATACACTAATTACACAGGTAAGCTGATTACAAATACCTGGAAGCGATGTTCACACTTTAATATAGAAAGTGTATCTCTTGCATGTGAAGCGGCGTTTTATCATTAAATAAATCGACAAGGATATCTTCAGAACGAGCATGAAAGATCAAATGAGAAAAAAAATTGCAAATGTAAGAAGTCCAATTAAAGTTCAATTTTTTTCTTTCGGTTCGTTTCACGATCTTTCGTATAATTAGTTTAGGTTATATCTGATAAGAGTCGGAGACTTATAGCGGAAGCAATGATGATGATGATGATGATTATGATAATAGTGATGAAAAGGAAAAAGAGGAGGAGGAGGAGAAAGATGACAATGATGATAACGACGACAACGACGACATGAAACAAAAAAAATATGTTGAAGAAGAAATGATATTTCACAAATCCAAGAGAACATTTTACGAAACCGATATAACTGAAACTGTCATATACTCCATTGAGCAATGATGACGATGACGATGATCATGATGCTCAGAATCATTATTATGACGAAGATTACGATGATAATGATTACGACAGAAAGAAAATATATAGAAATAGGGCAAAACATATAGAAACAACTTTTGATAAAACCAAGAGAACTGAAACTGCCATATACTCCAGGGATGATATTGATTATGATGACGGTGATAATGATGATGGTGACCCTTCACGACTATATTTAAAGTCCTTCACGATTATTATTAATTATTATTATTATTTGTACTCACTTGGAGTTTTCAGACAAGTTATCTTCAGTGATTGCTCACCGACAACAACCAGTGGTGTTCTCTGGAGTCTGAGTGACAACAAGTCTTCTCAGAGTTCCAGTACCCTTCTACCCATTTTTTTATCATCATCGCAAATAAGCTTGCAGTATCGCAACAGCCGCCTACCATTAAAAATAACATCGACTTACAAATGCTGATAAATCAATTCAAACTCAACTTTATTAATCGAACTCACGTAGCATTGCGTGGGGAGTAGTTTTGGGAAGATTTATCGGAATCGGGAATCAAAAACTTTTTGGAATATCGGAATGAGTATCGGAATCGGAAAATGTTATGCTCATTTTCCGATGCCAAAGACGATTATTTTAATTGCTGTTTTTGTCTGTTTTTTTTTGTTGTTTTGTGTAAAACTTGATTTTCCATCGCTGGTACTAACGATAAAATGATAAATTGTCATTGATTATAGACTAATAGTAAAACTCAAAGCTATAGATCACCCCCACACACAAGTGTATTTTTACGTTTGCAAAAATATATTGCGTGGGTTTTTACGGTAATACGAAAAAAAAAACACTTTATAGAAAAATATTTAGAGATAAAAAAAAATAATCGGAATAGGGAATTTAGAACAGAATCGCTAATTGTATCGGAATCGGGAGTTTAGAACAGAATCGGGAATTGTATCGGAATCGGGAATTTAAAACAGGATCGGTAATTGTATCGGAATCGGGAATTTAGAACAGAATCGGCAATTGTATCGGAATCGGGAATTTAGAACAGAATCGGTAATTGTATCGGAATCGGGAATTTATAACAGAATCGGTAATTGTATCGGAATCGGGAATTTAGAACAGAATCGGCAATTGTATCGGAATCTGGAAAAATATTGGGATCGTCTAATCACTAGTGGGGAGTTCTGATATATCACCAGATGTCCCGTAATATCTTAGTCTATCGTTGACACGTTGTAAGTTGATAGCTCCATGGGTAGTAACGTCTCTCAGCAGGTCTGATAAAGGCAGAGTGTTTTAATTTAGGATTCACAGGCGAGATTATAGTTAAAACAAGGGAGATGACGGTTGTGACGTAGTTAATGGCATAGGCTTGTGACCTTGGGTTGCCAATTTCGAATCCAGTTCGTTCCACAGTAGAACTTTCACTTAGAATGTCGGCAACCATCACGTTTTCCCTCTTGTAAGCACCCGATGTTATTCTAGAAAGAATTGTGACAAGACAGCTATCGGGGAAATCAATGCCAATTATAGAATCATCCGATTTAAAAGAAATGAATGAGTTAAAAACATGTGCCGTGTGTAACTAAAGAAAATGCGTATTCCTCAGTGTATCTCGTATCATATTAGCTCGTCTTGTGTTTATATTAATACAAGCAGGAAAACCCCACGTTGCTCGGGATTAAATGGGGATCATTACTATGTATCTTAACTGTGCTTGTGTTTCTTTCTTTTTTTACAATGAAGATCATCGCTTATCTAGGCTCAAATGCCACTCGAGGACAAGGGTGAGACAAGATCGCGATCACCGGCACGATGGTTGTAGCAGGGCAGAAATTGATTATTTACGGGAACGGTTCAACAAGAACTTGTTTCCATTGGACTTGAAGACAACCATATTGTAGCCGGCAGGGAAGCAGTCTCGCGGCACCGTGTTCCACAGACGGGCAGTTCTAGGAAAGAAATTTACTTTACATGTTCTGACTGCCTCCCCTAATTCCCGGTTTTCTCCATAATATAGTCGGAAGAAGTAAAAATGTAAAACTATCTGAATTAGTGTCTTTTACAAATTGTCTAAATAGGTGGGGGCACGTACGTATTCAGCACATATAGGGTTATGTTACGATTCGGGGCCACTTCCATTGTCTTCCCCTAAATTTTTTATAGATATGATATACAGTGATTCATAAGTCACCTCACTTAGCTATTTAAAATGATTAGCATATGAAGCACAAACATAATATAAACTTTTGATAATTGTTATCTTACTCTCTTATTACTGCTATTTGTTATTTTAAATTATATATAGAAACGAATATATATATTTATTTCATAATCAATCAAATATGCTAGAAAGAGTCGTAAATTCCTTGCAAAAAAGAATGGAGCTATGCATGCAGAACGAAGGTGGAAATTTTGAAAATTTGCTGTAATTTTAAACTCCCATAAATAAATTTGTTGAGTAAACTTTGTTTTGTATTACCGTATTTTTTAACTTTAGAATTTCAAAAATAAATAGCTAAGTGACTTATGAATCACCCTGTAAATTTCATTAAATAGGATATATTAAAATTTTTAAAGGATGTTCGTCCCCATAGCTCCCTTATGTTAGGACACTTCCATGGTCTTCCCCAAAAGATTATAGACATATGAATTAAATTCACATAAAACTAAGATATATTTTAAATTTTAATGGGGCCATATAACCTAGACGATATGTTGAGGTTATTTTGGAGAGCTAATTTCCTGGCGTCTTTCATGTCTCGTTACTGAGTTCGCGTTTTTTAGTTATCATTTTGATCATGATGTGACAAATACACAGAAGGGCGATTCTGTTACGATCGACACCTAAAGATCGTAGATCACTCTAAACTGCTTGGGTAAATCTAGCCGCCGACTCGCTATTTACATTTAAATTCCTCTCTATTTACTAACTAAGTGGCTATGGTCGATGGGATAAGACTCTCGACTACGAATCAGTGGCGATTTGTGATCGGGGTTCGCGCCCACCGACCGTTGAGAATTAGTTCCTACACTGAAGATTGCGTTAGCATGAAACATCGATGTCTGTAGGTATTAAAATATTTAATATATATATATATATATATATATATTAGATTATAAGTATACTTTTAAAGAATTGAACCTATAGTGAAATGATTTAAGCTCAATATAGATAGAGCTATATATACATATACATATATATATATATATATATATATATATATATATATATATACCTTCTTTGTAATATAGTAGGAAAAATCCCAGCAGAGTGCTCGATTAATTAAGAATTACAGTTTAAAATTAAGAGAATAATATTTATTTATTTTGGTACAGAAAAATTAGTACAACATTCGTACCGTCGGTTTCAAGCACGGAAAGACTCAGCCATCCGACTCTCTTCAGCTTCTGTAGTCATCTGTTTCGGACATGTGAAGTCACGTGACACTCTAAATTTAAATTCAAACAAACATACACAACACGCTAAGCAAACAACGCGTCCCAACGAGAGTGTCACGTGACTTCACATTTCCGAAACAGATGACAAGAGAAGCTGAAGAGAGCCGGATGGCTAGGTCTTTCCGTGCTTGAAACCGACGGTACGAATGTTGTACTAATTTTTCAGTACCAAAATAAATAAATAATGTGTATATATATATATGACAAACTAAATAATAGATAGATTTTATCACTGGGATTAATAAATAGCGACTATTAATGAAATAAATATAACAAACGATGATCATTAAAACAAAAAGAGAAAATACATAGAAAAAAGAAAGAAGCGCGTATCAATTTTTACTTCCGGTCAGACCGCCATCTTTGATTTAATCAAGTCAAAGCTGACAGCTTAATGGCGATAAACACTAACAAGGAAACATTTGTCGGTATCTGATTTGTTGTAAAATAGGTTGATAGTGGTTTTTGTCTAATCAATATTCTACTATAAATTCCCGGCGTTGTCCGTTCCATAACAAATGAATGAAGAACCATATATCTTTTTTTTCTATCCAGCCTATAACAAACACACAGCAAATACATTTCCTAGATGTATCAAGGGAGATCGTCAGTGCTGCATCGCCGACTTTGGATACATTCGCATTATATTGACTCAGACAGCATCCCCGACCTGAAACTGGCAGAATAAATCGCCTCCTTGCAATCAACATGCTACAAATTTCATGTGTACTCTTTTCATAAATTATCATAAATTTTTATTTAACGAATTATATCTGTTTTTTTGTGAGAGTCATGGATATCGAGGAATAGGGTTTTTCTACATAATTAGTCGTTACGGGCCTTTTTGGAAGTCAGCTGACCTGGTTCAAGAAAAAGTACGATCAAGTACGTAGATGTTGTTTTTTTTTAAATAACGTAAAGAAAGGGTTAACATAACAAAACTTTTCAAGTGTAAAACATTCGACTTTCTGTAATATTGGAATTATTATTAAGCGCAGTGAATTCTTAGTGCCCTGTGATTGGATGAAAATCAGCCAATCACAGACCACTGCTTCAATCTCCGCAGAAAACACAGGAGAGCGCCCTTTTTGAAAATAACGGTCTCTTTGCTCCAGCCTCGCAGCCGATCAACATCGTTCTTCTCTGCCGTGTAAAGTGAGAGCGGGCTCATGCTTTTTTAGCGTATATAATACGCACGAAGCCCTCTTGATGTTCTCAACTACTCTTCACAGCATTCTCTTACAAGACAACTGGCATTTACAGTGAGTCCGCAAAGGCACTTCTTTTGCAAGCAACATTCTATTTCTTTCTTCTCTTTTTCATCTATATAAATACCCTTTTGTTATCTACCCAAGTTGTTTGTTATCTCTGTTCTTGTTTGGTCACGTTTTTATGCCACCAACTTTTCTTCCAGCGGACTACAGTCTTCGTCCTTCATTTGAACGGGAAAAATCCCAACTGTATTGACCTCGGCTCGTCAGTCGCAACCGATCAGAATACCCAACAAAATATAACTGAGCCCTTAATGAACAGCTTCTCGTTTTTGCCAATTTTCTTATCTTTTTGTTTTTGCTGAAGATGGGACATCTAACCGGATAACAGACACCACTCGCTATTTCAGAGACTCCAACCGAGAGATCTTTTTAAAAATCATAACTGTCCCTTAAAGCACAATTCTTGTGATCTATCTTGCACGTAGTTCAGCGTATATATTCGCCAAGTAGATTTTGAAATTCTTTTACATGAGTTCGGTTACTCTTGTAATTACTCTTGTAATTACTGTAACGTCACTTGGCCTTTTGGCTAAGATCAAAGTGTAGTATCTGTTCCGATGGATACTGCACCCCATACTGGTGTTGTCTTGGCCTTCGGGTCTTGATTTACGCTGGTCAATGGGTCTGTCCTGTGCAGTTCTGGGAGGTCCACCTTCCCAGGCTTTGCCTTCCCTCTTTGGGGAGGAGTAAGTTTATTGCTTACTGCCTGAGGCGCCCCTACCGGGGAATGCCGACGGGGCTGCCCAAGCAATTTTTAAACCCCACTTTCCCGACCCGACCTTGGGTCACATCTTACTTGTGGGAGTAAGATAAAAACTGGCCTTGTGCCTAACTCCTGGAGAGGAGTAAATCAATACTCTTGTAGTTACTGGAACGACGGATATCTACCTAAGATTCCAGTTTGTTTTCTGTCGTACATAAGAACTTGGTATTCCGTTACCTTTTCGCTTTCAGCTCTGTACAAGCCAGCATCATTAGGGGAACTGACTTCAACTAGTGTTGCTACTATCTCTCTCTTATCCAATATCAATATGTCAAGTTAAACAGCTATGTGCTATGGGACAAGAGGAAATAAGTAAACCTTGGGTTTACTTTCGGCAGCCTCGTAACTCTCGCTTTCCTTTAATTTTCCTGTACTCCTGACATTCTATGACACCTATTTCTGACAAAGGGGGAATAATTGCTGTTTTCTTGGTCGGAATCTATCCACCTAACAGTTATCGTTGGCTAATTTTTGACCTTTAAGTAGTATTTTTAGCTCCTTACATTAAATCTCTTCATTCTTAGTCGGGAGCGGTTTTCATAAAAAAAGTAGCAACCCTACTTGAAGTGAGCTCCCGTTATAGGGATTCCGTTTTCGCAATATTCCATGTCTTTATACTTTGTAGTGTACTTTTCAGCCGAATCAGTAGTACCCATCGTTGCCAGAGGCTCACTATTCCCTTGTCGCCCCATTTCGCCGCCCCCTCTCCCCATTGATCCGTTTTCCCTGTTGCCTTGGGCGAAAGCTGTCTCTTCCCTGGTCGACTCTTCTCCCCTGCTCTTCCTTTTCCGTTTCCTGGGGCTAAAGTGTAACATATTTATATTAAAAGTTCCACATCTATGTTCGATGTATATGTAAGTTATCGGTAAAAGAAAATCCTTATGGGTCAGTTGGATTCTAACGTTCGACCTCCTTGGCGTCGTTCTTCATCCGTAGCCGTTATGCTACTGATGCAGAGAACAAAATATATAAGAAAATAAGTCATTTTAACGTATTTTTTTTTGCAAACCGCACATGCGCACAATGTACAGATGACTGGAAAACGAAAGAAATTTGGAAGCACTTAATGCTGCTTTTATCATTTTTCAGCGCTTTTGCTGTCGTTACTTTAACTTTTGCATACTGTCCCAAGTTTGTTAAAAAAAAAAAAACTAAAAAAAACGCATTCGAAGTTTTAATTAAAAAAATAGAAGTCCATATATATATATGTAAATTTTAATCCAAAAGTAGTTAAACTACTCGACCTAACATTCATATATAACATGAATTGCAACAAATACATGGAAGACATTGACAATGCTGCTGCAATGTTAGTGGGCTCCCTCTATCGAGCTAGAAAACATCTAACCCATGCCAGTATCCTATATAGATACAAAGCCACCATACGCTCATGCATGGAGTATCGTTGTCACATCTGGGCTGATACACCAACCAATAGCTTCTCTCTATATAACAGGGGCGGGCAACCTTTTCAGAGTGAGGGCCGGATGAGACTTTTGGAAGGAGATCGTGGACCGGAGTGAAAAACGAAATCTCAAAATTACTATAATTTGTTTACATGAATAAATTGTAAAAAAATAGCATTGAACACTCTACAAATCTGATATTTTTTCTCAAGAGACTTCTGTATGTGATGTTATAAAAGGCGCCGACGAAGAGCCATTTTGGAATCATGAAAAATAATGATGGGGAAAGTAGCAAGTTGATCCAGCATTCGTTTTCACACACCTCACATACGTTCTCTGTTGTATGCACTTCCCTCGTCTCCTCTTTGCCTCCCTCTTTCTCTTTTTCTATTTTTTATCTCAGGCCAAAGATTTAAAATTAATAGTTAAAGAAAAATGAAATATACATGCATCATCGCTCGCTGATGTTTATACATTTTTATCCCACTGTAAATCTTAATTGAAACCTACTTTTACGTCTACGTCACAAAATGATATGAGTTTTACTGGGAGGTCCGCGGGCCGGATTGCAATAATAAAGCATAGCAGGGTGGCGGGCCGGATGTGAAGCCTTCGCGGGCCGGATGTGGCCCGCGGGCCGGAGGTTGTCCGCCCCTGCTCTATAGGATAGTTTATAAATAACCTAATTTTTAGGTCTCACACTGTCCAATAAAGTTTAGAAGGTGCTGCACTGGCGTCTCTCTCTACGTAAATATCCTTGATCAACCCGTCAATCAGCAAGATTCCACCCCTTCACTGTTGAGGTCCCCATATGGCGGAGGGCTTTCTACTCTAGTCGCTTCTTTCCTCGAACTGCTAGGTTTTGGAATTCCGTTCCTGCTTTTCTTTTAGCCTGACTAGTACTATCATGCAGAAATTTAAATGTAATGTGAACAAGCATCTTGCTGCATAACTCCCTACTTAGGATGCCCCTAATTCAGATTAGCCTTTTACGTCTCTGTGGCATGGTGCCTTGTTCTGTGTGAACAAAATTTTTTAAAAGGAAGTCGATGTATTTATTGTCATAAGCGTCAATTTATTACATGTAAAAATAAAACAACTAACGAACGTGTTCGAAGTCTTATTAAAAAAAAGAAGTTCCAGCACGAGTTAAGAAATGAACGTATCCGAATACTTTTTTCTTAAATGACAGCCTGCAGCTGTAAAGCGGCAAATGGCTTCAATATGGTTAGGCCTTTTGCTCTCACTACTCCCACTTTTACATCCAGCCCATAACATCATTATATTACCTTTATATTCTTAACAAACATATGCTTCGACAGTGTTCGCACTGAAATTCATATGAATTCATAGAAGTACGTGAATAATTTAATTTTTCATATATCAATTGTTATTATCATTTCTGATGACCTAAAGAAAAGCAAACACCTTCCGTTAACTTTTCATTTAGTGTGAAGGATTTCTTTCCGAATTCATTTCAGACGGCGGGGGTGTACTTACTTGACATTTTATTTCCAATGCAAGTCATTTAAATGCATTTTTATTTCATTAAGATAGGACTGGACTATCGTGAGTTGAAAACAAAAAACGCGAGTCATTTCTGATGACGTAAAGAAAAGAAACGTCAACCTTGACTTTGCTTGTTTGTATTTTAAATGTTCCTTCTTTGATTATTGGGAGTTATGTAGCGTTAGTTATACATGTAAGTATCGATATAGATATAACTGCTTTAAAATTTTTTAAATGTGGCGATTGTGCAGTGTAGTTAACAGGGGAAAAAGTGAAAAACAGAATAAATTTACAACGAATAACTTTTACCAAATTCGAGTATATTTGATCTTCTAATGACTGGCATATTTTTTTTATATTTTCTATCGTTACCTTGAATAATCAAGATGGCTGCCATTAACAGAATATTTCATGTCGTATGTTGTCCTTTTGGCCGGGATCAAAGTGTAGTATTTGTTCCGATGGATACTACACTCTATAAACTGGTATTATCTTGGCCTTCGGGGCTTGATTTACGCCGGTCTATGGGGCTGTCCTGTGCAGTTCTAGGAGATCCACCCTCCCAGGCTTTGCCTTCTCACCCTTTAAGAAGGGGTTAGTTTATTGCTAATCGCCTGAGGCGCCCCTACCGGGGAATACCGACGGGGCTGCCCAGGCAATTTTTAATGGCGAGAGTGCTCAGCTTCTCGAGCGCTGGTTTATCAAATCCCACTTTCCCGACCTTGTGTCACATCTTACCGTTGTGGGAGGTAGATAAATAAATGTTGTAACAACTGAAACATCGAAAAGTAAACATAATTACACCTAATAACTATAACCAATCGGTCAAAAATGTAATTTTCGACCGATTTGTGAAAGTTATATGGTGTAATTTTGTTTACTTTTCGATGTTTCATCCTAGATGTAATTCTCAAAACGTTTCGGCCGATCTGAATTTCCGCCGGTCTGACTTTCTTCAGGGGCATCATGTCGAACTCGGGAATCTGTACGAAATTTCGAACGAAACATTTATTTAATAAACGAGAGTAGTTTAATCTCGTTCCGTCAGCCATGACTGGGAGGTGACGATGGTTAAGTGGATATCAACACGGACTGAAGACCTGGGTGTTCCAAGTTCGAATCCAGTCGGTTCCACAGTATGTTGGCAACCTTCTCGTGGTCCTTCCCGTAAGTAAGTACCCGATGTCTTTCCAGAAAGATTTCTAACTTAAAAAAACATCGGGGAAACTAATGCCAACACCAGAAACATCTGATTCACACGAAAGAAGAAGAAGCCATGACCGGTAGGGGTCATAAGTAACTCGCAATTGTATTCTTAGTATCACCCGCACTGAAATTGAACCTTCACCTTCCAGAGAACTGTTACTTAGAACTGATCATAGGCACTTTTATAAGTTACGTCACAGGTCGGCAATATATCAATATATGGTAGAATGAATGTCGCGACATCTGCAAATATTTTGAAAGCAAATTTGATAATTTCGGTTGAAAACTTTTAACTTCCTCCAAATTAAAGTTTCTAACACGATAATAATATTATGCACTCTGCTAAATTTGTGAAAAAAAAATGGCTGTACCAACATAATTTAAATATTGTGAAATGACTAAGTATATTCCAGATTAAAATCCAATTGAACATCTGTGGGGTAATGTTTCGGAATTTTTTAAAGTGAATATTGATAATTTTTATTATTTCAATTATTTTTACTACTGTTCTCATCTTTGATGTTATTCTCACAACGTTTCGACTCATGAACCATTAATTATAAATAAATTGACAAAAAGATCTGTCTGTCTATCTGTCTCTCTCTCAATATATATATATATATATATATATTAATAAATGGGTCTAATAGTAAATGTGAGTTTCTCTTTGTTCAGTTTCAAAAATGTAATCGCCTCGCTTGGATGTTTGAAATAAATTATTTCACCGGTGATTATGTGATTCCGTGTTACTTTACTATATTTTATTCTTGCTCTGTTTATTACATTGAGCTCTCATACACGAATTTCGTCCTGGAATTTCTTTCACTATCACACACACTAATATATATATATATATATATATATATATATATATATATATATATATATTATATATATTTATATTGTAATATATAGTAAAAAGTAGAAATTTATAGTAATTTTATTTGGACATAAATAAACTTTTACAAAGTTTTTTTTTAATATTTTGATCAAAAACAATGAAAATAAAGTTTATATTTTGTCTTAAGCATGAATCCTAGTTTTGGAATAGGAGGGGGAAGCTGGTCATATAGTTTGCCAAATTTTTGGACTTACCGTACACCAGACACTCTCACAAAAATATAACAATCACTCTATGGGTTTATGCTACTTTAAAACATGGAAAACAACACCCAAAGTTGGTTAAGTAGTAAGACTACACATCTGAAACAAGAATAGTTTTAAGATTCTTAAAATTAATACTAGAATTGGACAAGAATTCTTGTCATCAGCTCTCAGATCATGTATGGATTACTGTTACTGTTGTCATATTTGAGCTGGTGAATCTCTGTCCCATTTTAAGATTCTTGATAAAATTCAGAAGCGTATCTGTAATCTTGTTGTCGCCAGCCTTTTCTTTTCTCTGCACCATCTATTTCACAGACGTGATGTTGCTGGTCTCAGTCTTTTATATAAATACTATTTCCTGCTACCTGTATTCCCTACTCGTTTGATTCGTTGGTCTATTCCCTGATTCCTTTGTTTAAGCTTGTTTGACTCGTTGGTCTAGTGGTCTCCATCAATTCGTTGTTTTGATGCCTCGTTATACACAGCTTCCTATTCCAGTAGCTTCTTTCCAAGAACAGCAGGCTTTTGGAACTTACTTTCTGTTGACTGTTTACCTCCTACCTATAACCTTGTTTTTTTTTTAAATCTAAGGTCAATAGGCATTTCCGGTCTTTGCAATAATCATCGTTCTCTCTAGTTAGTTCCTTACATTAAGTGGTTTCATGCCTTGTCTGTAGCGTTAAAAACCTTAAATGTCTTCCTTTCCTAATTTTTAATTTTTTTCTTTTTAACGTAGTTCACTCCAAACAAGGCAGGACGACACTGTAGACGTAAGGGGCTACTGAGAAGAAAGAACAGGGGAGAAGGTTGGGGTGGGGGGGTCAACCTAAACTGGGATCTGCGCAGCGAGATGTCTGTTTACATTAGTTTTAAATTTCTGCATGTCAGTACTGTCGGGGAAACAGGGGGCAGGGAGGGAGTTCCAGAGGCCAGCAGCACGAGGAAAGAAGCTATTGGAGTAGAAAGCTCTCCGGCATCTGAGACCTCAACAGTGAATGGATGGGATTTAGTCGATTGTCGAGTTGGTCTAGTTAATTTACGTCGAGGGGGCACCAGAGTAGCCAATTCATCGAACCATAATCCATTGAAGTATTTGTAAAACAAGCACAAGGATGCTACATTGCGGCGATTGGAGAGGGACTGGAGCTTGGTTGACAGTGAGGGATCTATTAGGTTGGCGACTCTTTTTTGGACCTTGTCAAGGAGGGAGAGACTAGTAGATGATGCACCAGCCCAGATGTGGCAACAATACTCCATGCATGGGCGGATGGTGGCTTTGTAGAGATAGAGGATAATGTCAGGTGTGAGGAGTTTACTAGCACGGTAGAGGGAGCCCACCTTCTTTGCGACAGCCTTGGCAATGTCTTCGATGTATTTGTTCCAATTCATGTTACCTGTAATTGTTTAGCTACAGTATTTTACTGCCTTTTTATGGTTGCGTTTGGATTTTACAATTTCGCAATTGGTAATTAATCTGTTCTTAAGATTCAAAGATTTCTTCTACGTCAAATATTACGATATGTGGGCAATACAAAAAAAAGAGGAGGGAGACGAAGAAAAAGAGATAAAAAGGGAGGATATCAATTAATATCGATTTTTATCAGCCGGTCCGACCGCCATCTTTGAATTAATCAGTTTTTATTTGGCGGGCAAAATTCAATCAGTTTCAAATAACATGATTAATCAACAAGAATTGATGAGTTAGCTGTGTTATTAAAAGAAATTATCCCCTTGAACGAAAGGTAAAAAGACACCGAAATACGATGGTAAAATAAGTTAAGCACTTGTAGTATTTACTTTCCTATACGGCAGGGGCGGGCAATGTCCGGCCCGCGGGCCACATCCGGCCCGCGAAGGATTAGCGTCCGGCCCGCCACTCTGCTAGGCTTTATTATTGCAATCCGGCCCGCGGACCTCCCAGTAAAACTCGTATCATTTTGTGACATAGACGTAAAAGTAGGTTTCAATTAAGATTTAAAGTAGGATAAAAATGTATGAATATCAGCGAGCGATGATGCATGTATATTTCATTTTTCTTTAACTATTAAGAGATAAAATAGAAAAAGAGAAAGAGAGAGGCAAAGAGGAAACGCGAGACGAGGAAAGGGCATGAAACATAGAACCTATGTGAGGTGTGTCAAAACGAATGCTGGATCAACTTGCTACTTCCCCCGTCATTATTTTTTATGATTCCAAAATGGCTCTTCGTCGACCCCTTTTATAACATCACATACAGAAGTCTCTTGAGAAAAAATATCAGATTTGTAGAGTGTTCAATGCAATTTTTATACAATTTATTCATGTGAACAAAATATAGTAATTCTGAGATTTCGTTTTTCACTCCGGCCCGCGATCTCCTTCCAAAAGTCTCATCTGGCCCTCACTCTGAAAAAGTTGCACGCATCTGGATTACAGCATTATTACTTTTAGACACCGGTTCTCGTTAGATTACCGATACCCCACTCCCACCCGTACTAGGTCAGAAGTACCTTCGTGTCAGTGGTAAACACTCAACCGCCTGAAAACAGTAATCGGGCGATCAAAAGTTTCTATGAATGGATGGGGTTACAAAACTGACTGAACCACCTGCGAATGTGGAGAAGAGGACCATACGATGCAACACTGCCTTGCCTTGCCTTGCCTGCACCCTACTGCGCAAAGCTTAGAAGATCTTGCAGAGTGCAACAATAATGCCACCGTGTGAAACTGTTGAATGGCTACAAGCTTCAAAGACACGCTACGAATAAACACCGGTTTTTGATAAGACACCTGGCCAGTTTACGGGTAGACGTTCTTGTCAGCCAGCCTTGTGACCCCTTCCTTTGCTATTGGACCCTTGAAATGCTTACTTTACACCTAGCCGGTTCTTCTTTCGTGTGAATCAGATGATTCTGGTGTTGGCATTAGTTTCCCCGATGTTATTCTAGTTAGTAATCTTTCTGGAAATACATCGGGTACTTACGGGAATGACCACGAGAAGGTTGCCAACATCCCTAAGTGAAAGTGGTACTGTGCAACCGACTTGATTCGAACTTGGAACTCCCAGGTCTTCAGTCCGTGTCGATATCCACTTAACCACCTAGCCGGTTGAGTCCAAGGGAATGAACCCTGGTGTTGGGGGCTCTTTTAGGCTTTTTGTCTTGAAATAATCCTCTTGTTTTTTTTTATTATCATAGTTTGCTTTTTACATCAAGTGGCTTCGTGCCTTGTCTGGAGTCACTTCTGCAGTTGTTCAACGCCAACTTTTGATGCTGGCTGACCATGTAACTTGATACGACGAAACTGCTGGAAAAAAGTGCTCCTGTAGTGCCCAAAGGTATAGTGACCTGTTGGAAAACCTCATAATACTATAAAAGCTCTCCTGGAAAGAACAATTGCCCTTCGGATTGAAGCTTCTGACCGCAATGAGTGAGAGGGTATCATGGTGCACGAACGATTAACAATAAATGTCTATGGTGCATTATAGTTAACAAATACAAAAAACGAGGTGAAAAAATAAACAAATAACTTTTACCAAACGCAAGAAAAGTTAATTTTCTATCGGCTTGCATAGCTTTTCATTTCAGACAATCTTTTAAGTAATTGCTTTTCTGAGATTTTGTATCATTGCCTCGAAGACTTGTAAAAATAGGAATCCAAAACGGAGCCGTATTTTACCTGATGTGAAGGTTCACGTGGTCGCGCTGTCTTAGATCCGTTTTTTGCAAGCCTCACAGGCAACGATACAAGATCTTAAAAAATAAACACTTAAAACTGGTTTAAAAACTGAAAAGCTATGCAAGTTGATTAAAAACTGAAAAGCTATGCAAGTTGATTAAAAACTGAAAAGCTATGCAAGTTGATTAAAAACTGAAATGCTATACAAGTTGTTTAAAAACTGAAATGCTATGCAAGTTGTTTAAAAACTGAAAAGCTATGCAAGTTGTTTAAAAACTGAAAAGCTATGCAAGTTGTTTAAAAACTGAAAAGCTATGCAAGTTGTTTACAAACTGAAAAGCTATGCAAGTTGTTTACAAACTGAAAAGCTATGCAAGTTGTTTAAAAACTGAAAAGCTATGCAAGTTGTTTAAAAACTGAAAAGCTATGCAAGTTGTTTAAAAACTGAAAAGCTATGCAAGTTGTTTAAAAACTGAAAAGCTATGCAAGTTGTTTAAAAACTGAAAAGCTATGCAAGTTGTTTAAAAACTGAAAAGCTATGCAAGTTGTTTAAAAACTGAAAAGCTATGCAAGTAGTTTAAAAACTGAAAAGCTATGCAAGTTGATTAAAAACTGAAAAGCTATGCAAGTTGATTAAAAACTGAAAAGCTATGCAAGTTGTTTAAAAACTGAAAAGCTATGCAAGTTGTTTAAAAACTAAAAAGCTATTCAAGTTGTTTAAAAACTGAAAAGCTATGCAAGTTGTTTAAAAACTGAAAAGCTATGCGAGTTGTTTAAAAACTGAAAAGCTATGCAAGTTGTTTAAAAACTGAAAAGCTATGCAAGTTGATTAAAAACTGAAAGCTATGCAAGTTGTTTAAAAACTGAAAAGCTATGCAAGTTGTTTACAAACTGAAAAGCTATGCAAGTTGTTTAAAAACTGAAAAGCTATTCAAGTTGTTTAAAAACTGAAAAGCTATGCAAGTTGTTTACAAACTGAAAAGCTATGCAAGTTGTTTACAAACTGAAAAGCTATGCAAGTTGTTTAAAAACTGAAAAGCTATGCAAGTTGATTAAAAACTGAAAAGCTATGCAAGTTGTTTAAAAACTGAAAAGCTATGCAAGTTGATTAAAAACTGAAAAGCTATGCAAGTTGTTTAAAAACTGAAAAGCTATGCAAGTTGTTTAAAAACTGAAAAGCTATGCAAGTTGTTTAAAAACTGAAAAGCTATGCAAGTTGTTTAAAAACTGAAAAGCTATTCAAGTTGTTTAAAAACTGAAAAGCTATTCAAGTTGTTTAAAAACTGAAAAGCTATGCAAGTTGTTTAAAAACTGAAAAGCTATGCAAGTTGTTTAAAAACTGAAAAGCTATGCAAGTTGTTTAAAAACTGAAAAGCTATGAAAGTTGTTTAAAAACTGAAAAGCTATGCAAGTTGATTAAAAACTGAAAAGCTATTCAAGTTGTTTAAAAACTGAAAAGCTATGCAAGTTGATAGAATATTAAATTTTCTTGCGTTTGGCAAAAGTTATTTGTAAATGTGTTTCTTTATCACATTTTTCTGTGTTTAAATATGATACACTACACTGCAGAGGGTTACCACTAACAAAGGCCGAAAGCTATTCGAGGATAACAATAAGACATCATAGCAATGAGTTAGTGAGATGGAATGATGGCTATGAGAGGATTGAGGGTGTTGGGGTTAGGGTTAGGGTAAGGGTTAGGGTTAGGATTAAGGTTTAATAGAATTAACTGTTTGATTACTTGTGGGGGCGGTATCTGCTAGAAATCTGTTTACATTTTATTTGAAGATACTATGTTGTAGTATGCAGGGAAGAAGTACCGCGGCAATGCGTTCCACGGATATAAAAGGAGTTGCGAAAGGCTTTGTTCGGGGAAATTTCGCTTGACACTAGGCACACAGAGGAAGCAAGGACTTTTTTTTCGTTCTTTGTGGTAGTAAATCGAGTTCTTGCTGTAAAATATTCTGCAAGAGAGAACGAGCAATAGTTTTTTACGATGTCAGTTTCCGAGTTCAAATCTTACGTATGTCTAAAGAATTTTTTTAACTGGATACGTGTTATATATTTTAAGAAATTTAAAAGTGTCAAAGAAAAGAATCGGTAATTGTATCGGAATCGGAAATTTAGAACAGAATACGTAATTATATCGGAATCAGGAATTTAGAACAGAATCGGTAATTGTATCGTAATCGGGAATTTAGAACAGAATACGTAATTGTAGAATCGGGAATTTTGAACAGAATCGGTAATTGGATGGGAATCTAGAATTTAGAACAGAATCGGTAATTGGATCGGAATCGGAAATTTAAAACAGAATCGGTAATTAGATTGGAATCAGGAATTTAGACCAGAATCTGTAATTGTATCGGAATCGGAAATTTGAAACAGAATCGGTAATTGTATCAAATCTGAAATTTAGAACAGAATCGGTAATTGTATCGGAATCGTGAATTTAGAACAGAATCGGTAATTGTATCGAATCTGAAATTTGAAACAGAATCGGTAATTGTATCGGAATCGTGAATTTAGAACAGAATCGGTAATTGTATCGAATCTGAAATTTAGAACTGAATCGGTAATTGTATCGGAATCGTGAATTTAGAACAGAATCGGTAATTGTATCGAATCTGAAATTTAGAACTGAATCGGTAATTGTATCGGAATCTTTTGGAAGAGAGAACCAGAGATTGGAGCTCAGTCGGTAAATTTCCAGAAAAATAGGATCAGTAACACTAGATAGCATACTTACAATCAAAAAGAGGTTCGTATTCGGAATATCGGAGAAAGCTAATGACCCCTTTCTTTTCCCTATCGCCCAGGAAAGGATTCTCTAAAAACAGAGAAGATACGTCAAGTAATCGTAGCTGGACGATCCGTCTTGTTCTTACACCCGTCTTCTTCGACGATTTACCATTCTTAGCTGCTGATTAACGCGCGAATGGCTTTGATGGATGGGACCATGTCTTCCAGAGCCTTACTAGTTTCAGCATGTCTTGTCCGAACGAAGGTCTATCTCCAATACGAAGTCAAGTGTAATGCTCCCATTATCTGATACTAACCATACACTATATTGATCCGTATACCACTACCAACCCCCCTAGTTTGAACAAGCCGCGCGTGCGTGGTCCCCCTCTGTATGTGACTCGATGTGGCGAGTGTAAAATGCAATAAATTTTGGCAATTTGGGGCATTTTTGACGCCCCTTTGACCCACTGGGGGCGTGAACCAGAATCTTTCTGAGGTCAAGGATGCTCATTTTATATCCAGAACAATTGCCTCCACATTTTGGCCAAGTTTCAGAAAAATTGAATGGATGGATTAAAAGTTATGGGGCAAAAAATGTCATTTATTACCATTTTGGGGCCTTTTGACCCCCTGGGGGCTAACCAGATGTTTTTTTTTTAAATCAGAGAATGTCACTTTCTACCCTGACCAAAGTTACAACTTCATGCAAAATTTAAGAGAAATTCAATAGATGGTTGCGGAGAAAAATCCGGACGGACATGTCGGGGGACCAATAAAAGCCGTGGTTATTAGCGATCAATCGGAACAGTGACGCTAAGTGACATGCTATCGAACAAGTATAAAAGTTTCCCGCTAAAAAAAACAACATTTTATTGAGTTCGTGATGAGAAGAATTTATATTCACGGGAAGTATGGAACGTATAAGCCGAGTTAGCACTCCATCGGATTTTATGTTTCGTCATTTTTAGATGACTATTTACAATTTCGATTAAGTTTTGAAGTTAACTCTTTGTTAAGTTTTTTAAGTTTTGTTAAGTTTGTTACGGTTAGTTTGTTAAGTTTTACGTAAATTAAGTAAAAAAATTAAGTGAAAAGTAAAAAAGTAAAATATAAACAAAAGTAAAAAAAAGTAAAACAATTAACAAAAAATATTAAGTAAAAATATTAAGTAAAAAAATTAAGTAAAAAAATTAACTAAAAAATTACGTAAAAAAATTACGTAAAAAAATGACGTAAAAAAATTACGTAAAAAAATTACGTAAAAAAATTACGTAAAAAAATTACGTAAAAAAAATAAGTAAAAAAATTAAGTAAAAAAATTAAGTAAAAAAATAAGTAAAAAATTAACTAAAAAATTAACTAAAAAAATTAAGTTTTAAGTATTGTTATTTTTAAATTGTTACGGTTCGTTTGTTAAGTTTGTTTAGTTAAGTTTGTTATTTTTAAAGTTTTGGTACGTTAAGATTTGTTAAGTTTTTTAAGTTTGTTTTTGTTAAATTGTTTTTTTTAAGTTAACTTTTTGTTAAGTTTATAGTTAGCACTCCATCGGATATTATGTTTCGTAATTTTTAGATGACTATTTACAATTTCTGATTATTTGGATTAATAAAACTACAAACAACCTCTTTCTTACAGAAAAACGTAGCTAGTCTCTTTCTGCTCTTTCGTTTTTTCCATAGAAGGTGATCCGCAGGGTTCCAACGTTTAGTTTCGTTTGGTAAGGCCTTCACAGAAAGAACGTGTTTTACTACAAGAACGAATAAATTTCGCTGTCTTCCTTTATACGCCTAGCGTCGGGCGAAATGTGCACATATATTCTTCACAAGGGCTCTAGATATGTAGAGCACATCAACACAACTCAATAAGTCTCGGGTGTAACTAATAATAAATAACGTTTAGACAAAGTTAGACTTAATCATCAACATAGTGTATCGCCTTAGAATAAGCCTGGCTTGAACGCTTCTCTAAAAATTTGATACATTTTTTTTTGTAGAACGATTTTCCTTTAGCCTCAAAATACCCCCACCATTCCGATATTTCTTCTTCATTGGAGCCAAATATATTTCCCTGAAGAATCCTTTTAAGATCTGTAAACAGCCAGTAGTCGCTGTAGGACATATCTACATAACAGAGTTGGACCGGAAGAATTCGAAGTACAATTCATGAAGTGTTGCCATCGTAGCGATCAACTTGTGACACGGAGCATTATCGTGCTGAAAGGGCAAGTTTTCTTCTTCATTTGTAGATTCTTTTTGTCGATTTCGTCCTTCAAATGCACTAATGATGATATATACTATTCGGCATTTATGCTTCTCCCTTTATCAAGGTAATTGAGAAATAAATTTCCTTGCGTATCCGACATTACGGCGGTGAAAACCATGCCTTTTAATGTGTTCATCTTTGGTCGTTTTCGATGGCTTTCACCCGCCGCTGCACACTCAGATGACTGTCGATTTGATTCCCGAGTGGAGGGGTGGATCCATGTTTCATCCATTGTCAGATATCAACGCAACCACTGCTTTTTTTGCGTTGAAACAACGTTCTGAATCGTCGATACTTTGCTGTTTTTGAAGCAGACGTTGCATCTACTTTGAACACAGAATTCTCATTGACAAGGGTCCATGTAAAATGCTGAATAGACTTCCTGCTGATATCTTCAACCCCTCTACTATCTCATGCAACTTCATTCTACAATCGGCTAGTACGAAATTGTGGATTACTTTATGTCTACCGGGACAACTGTTGAATTTGGGCGTATGCAAATGTCCATCTTAACATAGTTTCTACTGCTTAACAGATAAAAATAATTATTATTATCATGAGAGAGTAAGTAACTTCAATGAATATATTTACTATTGTTTTTTATTGACAAAAAGACATAAATTATGTTTTCAAGCAAAATTAACTCGCTTTAAACTAATGTCGAATATCCTTTACGGCTACTATTTGGGGAGGATTACCAAAAAAAAAGTAGTTATAAAAAATAATTTTTATAATGTGTTTTATGTTATGTTAATGTGATTTGTTTGCTACGAAAAAGAATATGCACACTACACAGAATTCCCGATTCCGATACAATTAGCGATTCTGTTCTAAATTCCCGATTCCGATATAATTACCGATTATTTTCTTTGACATTTTTAAATTTCTCAAAATATATAATAACACGTATCCAGTTAAAAAATTTTTTTTAGACATACGTGAGATTTGAACTCGGAAACTGACATCGTAAAAAACTATCGCCTTACTACACATTACTAAGGCGATAATTTTTTTACGATGGCAGTTTCCGAGTTCAAATCTCATGTATGTCTAAAAAATTTTTTTTTAACTGGATACGTGTTATTATATATTTTGAGAAATTTAAAAGTGTCAAAGAAAAGAATCGGTAATTGTATCGGAATCGGAAATTTAGAACAGAATCGGTAATTGTATCGGAATCGGGAATTTAGAACAAAATTGCTAATTGGGTCAGTATCGGAAATTTGAAACAGAATTGGTAATTGTATCGGAATTGGGAATTCAGAACAGAATCAGTACGTGTATCGGAATCGGGAATTTAGAACAGAATCGATAATTGTATCGGAATCAGGAATTCAGAACAGAATCGGTAATTGTATCGGAATCAGGAATTCAGAACAGAATCGGTAATTGTATCGGAATCAGGAATTCAGAACAGAATCGGTAATTGTATCAGAATCAGAAATTTAGAACAGAATCGATAATTGTATCGGAATCGGGAATTTAGAACAGAATCGGTAATTGTATCGGAATCGGGAATTCAGAACAGAATCGGTAATTGTATCGGAATCGGGAAACAAAATTGAATCATCTCATCACTAGTTGATACAGTACATGTGCACGTCAATTTCCATATTTACGTACTATTATTACTTCATAGTTAATGCGAAGAAAAATATTGTAAAATTCCGTGGATAAAAATTACGTTACACAGTATTTGCACGAGACCGTAAGGAATTTAGCAAACACATTTTAACATGTTTATAAATAAATAGCTTGTTCATTCGGAAGCATTGAACCGTACGAAATATTAAATTTGAAAATGGAAGCGTTTATTGAATGCAAGATTATTTTTTTTTTTTTTTACTTTAATCTTAACTTTTTCGGAATCAACTTCCATCCTCAGAGATGACAAGAATGGTATCATATTTCTTTTTGAAATAAATAACAATTTTTTGTTAACGTCCGTGTTATGGTTGCACTTCGCGATGTTGTCTTATCGCTTATTAATTTCACATTCTGGAAGTTGAACAAGGAAGTGTCAGGCATGCTGATATTCTAAAGAACCAGGTTGTTCATTTGAAAACATTTATACGTTAGAAATTTTAAAATGTAAAATAGAAGCCGTATTTTTATGCAAGATTTCCGAGATGAAGAAAAAAAAGGTATTTAATATAATATCTATTTGAAATTCTGATGGAGTATATCTTCGAAAATTAAATTGAAAAAAAAATTAATAAAATTTAAATGCATTGTATGGCGTTCTAATTGCTCATTATTATTTTTAATCATTCATATTACCATATAAACAATGCTTTCTAAACCAAGAACAACATTTCTTATTCAGTTTGCACTGCCGCGCGCCGTTCTTGACTAAAGAGACTCTTATCCCACAATCGTTTCAACGACGCACGGATTGAATACACATAAAAAAACGAGAAGAAAAAAAGTATTTTAATACATATTTGTTTGAAATTCTGATGATGAAGTATATCTTCGAAAATTAAATTGGAAATTAAAAGTTAATAAAACTAAAATGCATTGTATGGCGTTCTAATTACTCATCATTATTTTTAATAATTCATATTACCATATAAAAATGCTTTCTAAACCAAGGACAACATTTTTTAAATTTTTTGTTATATTAATCTTAAAATTTTCGGAATTAAATTTCATCCTCAGAGATGTCTCTTATTCTTTCGAGAAAATATTTTTTAACTCCTGTGTTATGATAGCACTCGATGATGTTTTGGCGGTTATTAAATTCGAATTCCGAGTGCTAAACGAGAAAGCATCAATCATGCTGGTATTTTAAAGAGACATATCGTTTATTATGTTGGTACTTATATCGATCTTGATCCAGTTTTCGCGAGTTTCTGGTCAGACGCATTCAGCTGTGCTACGCAAACGCCCGAGAAATGACGAGCCGATTTGTACCAGACGACAATTTTGATACGGTGCTGCGTCCTGTGATTGTAAGTTATATTTTCAAGAAATTTTCTAAAAGAAACAACAAAAAAAAGCAAAACATAGCGAAATTACTGTTATCAAATAAATATTTTTTTGTTATTTTGATACGTTGCTGCGTCCTATAATTTTTAGTTATAGTTGCAAGAAATTTTTTAAACAACAAAACAAATAAAACAAGCAAAACAGAGCGAAATTACTGTTGTCAAATAAATAGTTTTAACCCTAACCTCTAACCCTAAACCCTAACCCTAAAAAAAACAACAAAAAAAACAAGCAAAACATTAAAATCATAGGACGAAGCACCGTATCAAAATTGTCGTCTGGTACAAATCGGCTCGTCAACTCTCGGGCGTTTGCGTAGCACAGCCGAACGCTTCCGAGCAGAAACTCGCGAAAACTGGGTCAAGATCGATATAAGTACCATTATGTTTATAAGCACAAATAATTAACTTTGAACTAATAACAAATACCATTTACGTCTACTTTTATTCGGGTTATCAGAAATATGACCCCTTAGTTAAAAAAAATGTTATATTTTTTTATTCATTTCTTTAAATTTATAAAACTCGCTTCAAGTTAAAAAAATCCTTTCAAATTCATGCGTCATTTGAACTCAAATATTGACAGTGTGAAATTGGCGTATAAACAGACAAACTCCAAACACACCATAACTTTTTGATAGTATATAGTCGTTTTCAAGTCTAATATAAACAAAATGGTACACTTATAGGAAACGCACCATGTTTCTGTTACTTTGTGTCGTCAACATTCGGGCAGGTCCAGAAAGCGCCCGAAGGTTGACTTGAACTATTAACCAATCAGGTTGTAGTAGACAATCGGGCTACAGCAAGCAGCCGATAACTTAATAAGAAATTAATCGCGTTCAATAACAAAAAATGAATTTTTATAATCTCTGTCAGCTCGTTGAATTTCCCGAAGGACTAATTGAGTTTTTTGAAAAACATTGAAAAAAACAACAAAAAAAAATATTGAAAAAAAAAAACATTGAAAAAAATTTTAAAAACAAAAACATTTGCTTAACAAATCAAACAAAATCATCATTTGAAACTTTCCGGTGCACAAACAAAGAAAACCATTTCATTTAAAAACATTTGATTAACAATCGTTAATTTGACCAAAAAACAAGCAAAAACAAAAATAAACATCTATTTTTTTATAATCGCTGTCAGCAACAGAACCAGTACACAAGAAAACTTTTTGACAAGCTGCAACGTTAAACCTTAACCCTTAACCATAACCCTGAACCCTAACCAATAAACTATTATAAAAGGAAGAAAGAAAAAACATAGAAATAAATATTTTTTTTTAAAATTGCTTTAAAAATATGCTTAGCAACAGTTGTTTTTGTGTTTAACGAGAAAAAAAAACACATTGACAAAAAAATGTAAAAGAAACATAAAAATAAAATTAAAAAACATTGAAAAAATCTTAAAAAATCATGTTAAAAATAAAATTAAAAAGCATTGAGAAAAATTGATAAAAATCATGTTAAAAATAAAATTAAAAAACATTGAAAAAATCTTTAATAATCATGTTAAAAATAAAATTAAAAAAAACATTGAAAAAATCTTTAAAAATCATGTTAAAAATAAAATTTTAAAAAACATTGAAAAAAATCTTTAAAAATCATGTTAAAATTAAAAAAACATTGAAAAAATCTTTAAAAATCTTAATAAAAATAAATAAAATAAATAAACATTTAAGTAATAACAGTCGTTTAGCTATGGTTTCTTATTATCGTCTGCAAGTCATCGATTTAGTGTTTGACAATTTTCGCCTCGTTTTTGCCTCGTGCAATTCTCGGACGCTTCCGAAGTCTGCCCGAACGTTGCCGACGCAAAGTCACGGAAACATGGTGCGTTCGCTATAGGAGTACAAAAAAAAAAAAATACTTGTTTAGCAGTCCTGTTACATAATCAATTCATCTTTGTAACGAGTACTCTGCATATCCATTTTTTGTCAGACAATTACATGTTTCTATTTGCGTACGAACAGACAAACTCAAAGCCGCCGTAACGTTTTAACAGTATATGGTCGTCTTCAAGTCTAATGTTAACAAATAGAAATACCTTTGAGCCGTCCTCTTGAATAATCAATTACGCTTAGTAATATTCTGCCCTTTATTTACCCATTGTTCCTGGTCCTCTTGTGATCAATGATCATCGTCCAACTAACCATGCCGTTACCCTAATATTTGAGGGCCCCCCTCCCGGGCCTTGATAAGTGGTGACCCATCTGTAAAAAAAAATATGTATAACGCCATATCTTAGAGTTTCGAAGCACACAGCGGCCGAAACGTTGTGAAAATAGTACTCATGACGAAAGAAAACATTAAGAAAAGTGTTAGTAATTTGAATTACAAATCGGAAATAAAAAAAAGATAGCGTTGTATTAGTAACATCGTCAGACGTTTTTAGCGAATGCAATCCGAGATATTTAACATCGTACCACAATGGCGACGACAATTTCCGAATGTTGTTAATGAGGCGCTTTTCAAATGGCGACAATAAAAGCACCTCTCGTAGTTGCCTTTAAAATTGCACAGTACGTACACATCCGCCTTGAATGAGCAGCCGCTATTTGATCGGAGCGCGTTTGTAAGATCGCACAATCAAGGCCAGGTAAACAAAGCGAGATCTCTAGTTGTTTCGAAAGCACGATTTGCGAGGCGTTTCAATGGCGACCATTTAGCGTTTAATGGCCGCGAGACTGAAATCATTTCCGCCGAATTGGTTCGCGTCTAATCATTTCTTCTGTTGCACCGTACCGCGCTCTCTCGAAATAATTACACGTAAATCTATTATCAGCCTGACGGTCGCATAAAACGGAGAAAAACTCGAATACTGCGACAAGAGCAAGGAGTCGGACATTAAATATGTCAAAGTAATTAAACAAGAATAAATATTCTAATCGGCTAAGTCAGCAATAAAAAAGGCACCATATAAAAAAAGGCACCATATAAAATAGGGATCGCAAAGCAGCGATAATTCTCAAAACAAAATATAAGTAGGAGCCATTTTGAAAAAAGAAGTTAAAACCGGTTTGGCCGAATTTCAAGCAGTAACAATTTTCGGTACTGATATCGATCCTGAACCAGTTTTCGTGAAATTCGACTCGGAAGCGTTCGGCTGTCTTACGCAAACGCCCGAGAGTTGACGAGCCGATTTGTACCAGACGACAATTTTGATACGGTGCTGCGTCCTATGATGATAATGTTTTGACTGTTTTTTTGTTGATGTTAGGGTTAGGGTTAAAAATATTTATTTGATAACAGTAACTTCGCTATGTTTTGCTTTTTTTTGTTGTTGTTTCTTTTAGAAAATTTCTTGTCAATTAAACTTACAATCACAGGACGCAGCACCGTATCAAAATTGTCGTCTGGTACCATTCGGCTCGTCAACACTCGGGCGTTTGCGTAGGACAGCCGAACGCTTCAGAGTCGAACCTCACGAAAACTGGTTCAGGATCGATATCAGTACCCAATTTTCTTTACTTTTTTTTCTTTAGCTCTCGTGTATTGGCAAGTTGCCTGAAATGTATTATCAGTTTGACGGGCGCATAAAACAGATACCAACTAACTGTTTTCCTCCTACCATCTCCTGTCTTTCCGATAGCCATATTTGTTCTTGTTAGCTCTTTACATCAAGTGGCTTCGTGCATTGTCTGGAGCGATTTCCATGAAAAAACAAAAACAAATCTATATAATAAAAGTAAACTTTCGTGTGTCCGACTCGCTTTAATAATCAGGTATGCAAATTATATTTTATGAGCAAATGTGGGACGCTTCATTATAATAATCTCTAATAATAATACAAAAGAAAGGAACGAATAATCACCTATGCGAATTTAATTTTTCATGGGCAAAGAAGGGGATGCTTAATCTTCATGATAACTGATAATAAAAAGGAAAGATCAATCACGTATACAAATTTAATTTTATAATTAATCCTTATAACTGAAAATGATAAAAAGAAACGGAAAATATTAATAATGTATGCAAATTTAATTTTTATGAGCAAAGAAGGGGCTGCTTAATCTTAAAAATAATTGATAATAATAAAAATGAAAGAAAAGAAGAATCATGTATACAGATTTAATCTTTAGGGTCAAATAAGGGGTGCTTAATCTTTAAACTTATGATTATAAAAAGAAACGAAAAATAATGAATGCGAATTTCATTTTATGAGCAAAGAAGAGGAGGCTTATAATATATGATAATGATAAAAGGAAAACGAAAGAATTATCACGTATGCAAATTTAATTTTATGAGCAAAAAAGGGGAGTCTTAATCTTAAAAATAACTAATAATAATCATAATAACTAATAATAATAATAATCATAATAATAATCATAATAATAATAAAAAAAAGAAAAGGAAAAATAATCATGCAAGCATATTTATATTTTTAGAGCAAAGAAGTGGATGCTTAATCTTAATAATAACTGATAATGATAAAGAAAAGAAAAGAATAATGACGTATGCAAAATTAATCTTCGTGAGAAATTTGAAAATATTTATCGTTGGAAAGATAAAATGACAATAGGATATCGCTTTCTTGACTGACATTTCGTAGAAGGAAAAAAACTTTGTTTTTTTCTTATTCAATTAATATGGCGACTTCTATATCTAATTAAATTTAGCCTTTTCTTTCTTATCGATTAGTTTTGTCTTTTTTTCGTAATGATTTCAAATCGTGAATAGAAATTAAACTGCGAAGCGATAGCGAGTGAGCGAAAACAGCTAGTACCGTTAGTAAAAAGTCGGACATTAAATATGGGAAAGCGATTACGAAAAGACCGACGATTTTAATCGGCCCGGTCGTCGATAAAAGCGCCATATCAAATAAGGCTCACAAACAAAGCGAACATTCTAAAACCGAATTTTATTCCATGAAAAATGCCAGTATACTGAAATCATATGCTCTTAATAGGGTTAAGATGAACATTCATATACACTAAATGTACAAAAGCAAGGAAATTCCCAAATTTTTACACTTTTATTGTCATTAAGGGTATGCGAGCACAACAGGGCTATGTATTTTACTGGTAGGAATTTTTCTTCAGCGCACCTCACACACTTCATCCACTCATGCATAGAGATTTATACTGTAGTGATGTGATAATGAAATGGTAGTTGATATGTAGTCATAACCTTAATGACAATAAAAGTGTAACAATTTGGGAATTTCCTTGCTTTTGTACATTTAGTGTATATGAATTTTCATCTTAACCCTATTAAGGGCATATGATTTCAATATACTGGCATTGTTAATGGAATGCCACTATTTTTGTAAAGGCTATGCCTCAATACAATGCCTTCTCAAAGTTTTTGGAATTTTCTGGAAAACTAAGGTATATGGTAAACTGAAATTAAAATGCCATCAACTAGACTCTAGAACCTCTATCTCTGTCAAAAATCAGCTGAATCCATCAAATAGTTGATGAGATACAGGGTGGCACATACGTACGTACGTACACACAGATAACATGATTTCATGATTGAACTTTCTGGATCTCTGGGTTGCCTTGACTAATGATGCTGAAATTCTACACACTTATAGAACGTATCAAATAAAAATTTTGTGCAAAGTTTTAACTAATTTGGTTTATTGGTTTTTGAGTTATGATTGATCAAAGAGATGAGATTTCCAGCATAGGCCATTCGTGTAGTCTATTAAGGGATAGGGCGCTCTCGCGCCTCCCTTGATTATGAATCGTTGGTTTGAGCGAACTTCGAACAGTGCTAACTTTTTTGCTGGTGTTTCTATTATTTTTTTTTCGGGGGGGGGGAGGCAAAGTGTTATATCTGTTCTAATACTACACTTCATATTTTCTGCCATCGCCTAGTAAAGGAGAGACCTTTTTAGACTCAGACATTTTTTTTATTTTTGCCACAATCCAAACTGTCCGATTTAGAGAGAGGATGTCATCCCCCAACGCCCTTTTAAAAATCCGACCTTGTATCTAACTCTGCCCTCGGCAAGTAAATAGGGACATTGATTAAATGCCAAAATTTCAGTTTAAGTAAGAACGAATCTTCTAATCAGCACGGTTATGTTGTATGTAATAAGACTGCAAAAGGGCGATATATCTTGATTTTATTTATCTTCCTCCTACAAGGTAAGATGTGACACAAGGTCGGGAAAGTGGGATTTGAAAAGCCAGCGCCCGAGCAGGTGAGCACTCTGGCCTACAAAAAATGCCTGGGCAGCCCCGTCGGTATTCCCCGGTAGGGGCGCCTCAGGCAGTAAGCGATAAACATACTCCTCCCAAAAGAGGGGAGGCAAATCCTGGGAGGGTGGACCTCCTAGAACTGCACAAGACAAACCCACAAACCGGCGGAATCAAGACCCGAAGGCCAAGACGGTACCGGTCTATAGGGTGTAATATCCATCGGAACAGATACTACACTTTGATATTGGCCAAATATCTTAATATTTACTTCTTTCCCACCGAAAGAAGATGTGGCACAAGGCCAGAACGTGGTGGGAGCACCCAAGCGCCCCTTCAAAAATGCCAATCTTGCTTTGTAAAAATTGCATGGGCAGTTCTGTCGGCGTTCCCCTGTTGGAGCGCCTCAGGCAGTTAGCAATAAACTAAGTCACCCCAAGAGGGGATGAAAGGATCTCAGAGCACGAGAAAGGACTAATACCTCAGCTATTCAGATAAAAGGCCACCGAAATGGCGCAGTCTTTGTCGGACTGATTGTTGAGATTGGATCCTCGACTGGTTCGTGTACCAAGCTCGACCTAATAGCGATATATCTTAAAAACGAATTTAAGTATTAGCCATTTTAAAAACGAGTTACGGCTGGTTTGGGAACACTTCGAACAGTGTTTTCTTTTTTTTCTTTCTTTCTAGTATATTGAACAAGTTGCCAAAAGAAGAGAGAGGAAGACAGATAGACAGATAGATAGATAGATAGATAGATAGACAGATAGATAGATATTTATAGAGAGAGATAGAGAGTGAGTGAGATGCAATCGGAAGCTTTCTTTTTTTCTTTCTTTTCAGTGTATTGAACAAGTTGCCAGAAAAAGAGAGAGCAATATAGATAGATAGAGAGAGGGAAGTAGTCGGTAGCTTTCTTTTTTCTTTTTTCCTACTGTATTGAACAAGTTGCCAGAAGAAGAGAGGGAATAGAGAGAGATAGAGAGAAAGAAGGGGATGGGTAGTCAGAATCAGAGCTACAGAAAGATAGAAATAACACACATATTATCTATTCTAAATTATTATCCTCCAAGCAGTTGCGGGAGACTGTGCTCATCCAACATATAAAGTTATCGTGTGCAATTTCAACAGTTGAACTTACATCGCATTTAAGCTGACATAATCAAAATTTGATTCTGACTAGCCAGTTCCATTTGTTATTGTTGTATCATGTTATTTGCACTATAACAACGTACTTCATTACAGTTTATTAAAAACATTATGTATTCATGTCCGGACAACTGATAATATTGAAAAATTAGCAAGGGGAATAACCCATATTTTAAATTGAAGAATATAAAATTGGTTTCACCCTGACAACAAAAGCTTTATATATGTTTCTGTACAAGTTTTACAAAATATAAAAAACGAATAAAATTTAGATCTACAATTACTTCACAACATCCTGCGCCTAAATATATACATATTAAAAGTAATAGTCATTATAATAGAACAAACACCGTCAGAATTTTTGGAAACGTAAGAAATACATTGCGGGGGGGGGGCTGTCTAATTTCAATATTTCAACCAAAACTACATCTTATTAGAGTAATTAATAAATAAAATAAGAATAAATAGACTTGACGCCGCGACTGGGAATCGAAACCGTATTCTTGAGATCCCTCAATCCTCCTTCGTACTATCTGAGCTACAAGGAAAACATTACGAAAACTGATTCAAATTAACTGACTTATTCAAGACCTGCTTGTTAAAGCAGAAGAAACCCGTCCCAGGATGAGTAAAATATGGTATTTATCTACCTCCCATGGAGTAAAATGTGACACAAAGTCGGAAAGTAGGATTACATAAGTCAGTACCCTCGAGGAAGAGCACTTATGATCTTTCAAAAATTGCCTGCGCAGCCCCGTCGGCATTCCCCGGTAGGGACGCCTCAGGCGATTAGCAATGAACTAACCACTTCTCAAAGGGTAAGAAGGCAAAGCCTGGGAGGGTGGATCTCCTAGAACTGCAGTGGACAAACCCATAGACCGGCGTAAATCAAGTCCCGAAGGTCAAGACGATACCGGTCTATAGGGTGTAGTATCCATCGGGACAGGTACTACACTTTGATCTTAGCCAAAAGGCCAGTTATTTAACGCCTACCTACAATAGGTGTATATGACACAAGGTCGGAAAGTGGGATTTGAAAAGCCAGCGCTCGAGAAGGTGAGCACTCTGGCCATTAAAAATTGCCTGGGCAGCCCCATCGGCATTTCCCGGTAGGGGCGCCTCAGGCAGTAAGCGATAAACTTACTCCACCCCAAAGAGGGGAGGCAAGGCCTGGGAGGGTGGACCTCCTAGAACTGCACAGGACAGACACATAGACCGACGTAAATTAAGCCCCGAAGGCCAAGACAATACCGGTCTATAGGGTGTAGTATCTATCGGAACAGATACCACACTTTGATCTTAGCCAAAAGGCCAAGTCCACCGAGCATCACATGTTTTGATTTACTCCTCTCCAGGAGTTAGGCACAAGGCCAGTTTTTATCTTACTCCCACAAGTAAGATGTGACCCAAGGTCGGGTCGGAAAGTGGGGTTTAAAAATTGCCTGGGAAGCCCCGTCGGCATTCCCCGGTAGGGGCGCCTCAGGCAGTAAGCAGTAAACTTACTCCTCCCCAAAGAGGGGAGGCGAAGCCTGGGAGGGTTGACCTCCTAGAACTGCACACGACAGACCCATAAACCGGCGTAAATCAAGCCCCGAAGGCCAAGACAATACCAGTCTATGGGGTGCAGTATCCATCGGAACAGATACTACACTTTGGTCTTAGCCAAAAGGCTTTGTCTTATCGAGTAGTTTCGTTTTAAGGATTTCAAGCAGTGATTGCGAATCAAATTGCGAAGCGATAACGTGCGGGCGAAGCAAGCTAGTTCATGAGAAGTCTGTATGGTCGGCATTGAATAACCTTAAAAAGGTTGATATCTCGTCAGGCGGACAAACGAAACAAAAAAACAAAATCGGCGAATCGTTTAATGGCGACCGGTGTACAAGACTAGCGCATGCGTAGAACGATCTCGCTAGCACAATGACGTATTCAATCGTCGGTATTCAGTCGAGTGACGTATTGTCGGCGTATTCTTTTTTTCTTTGTTTTTTATTCTCTTTCTTTTCTTTTTTTCTCTCGATTATTCAAGATAAAGACGTCGCCCAACACAGTCATATTGACCTTGGTGGACATTTTGTTCCGTTCATCTTTTTTCTCTCTCTGAAGAAGAAATGGAAAGAAAAGGACCGGTAGGCTGTGGTGGGGGTGGTTGTGGGTTATGTGGGGGTCGCTTTCATGAAAAGAGTTCACAGCATTGTTAGAATGGAGTTCTCTGTTTCCATCCACTCGTACGCACACGCGCGCATATTGACGCATGTGCACATAGATGCATTCCTATAATGAACCCATTCATAATGTACTGTTCGATTTACTTTCACACCTGTCTGCGTCTGCCTCTCAGTTTATATATATATATATATATATATATATATATATATATATATATCGGTATATATATATATATATATATATATATATATATATATATATGGAAAAAAAACGCGGTCACATCAATTGTTTCTGCATTGTCGTTATCTTTTGAAACATTGCGTAAATAAATAACCCCGAGACACGTACACATTCACATACCACTCCTTTGAACACACACACACACACACACACACACATATATATATATATATATGATAATTTTATTTACACAGACATGTACAAAATCTGCGACACTGGCATGTCAATGTTATCGATCAACAGTTACTATAAACTGAGATCTCATCAGGCAGAGTTAGAATCCGATCTTAACCTCAGATCATATTTGGAGATTCTCCAAATATGATCTGAGGTTAAGATCGGATTCTAACTCTGCCTGATGAGATCTCAGTTTATAGTAACTGTTGATCGATAACATTGACATGCCAGTGTCGCAGATTTTGTACATGTCTGTGTAAATAAAATTATCATATATAAAGATCTATTTTGATATTGAGCACTTTTTATAAACCCGGTTAAAATTCTCTGGATTACCACCCTGTGGATATTTTTCACCTGGATTATTACCATTATTATATATATATATATATATATATATATATATATATATATATATATAGTATACTGGTTCGAATGGTTTCGGTAGGAATCCGAATAAGAGAGCTCGATGTCCAATTAAACAGAGCATGTATAAATTTGAAGATGAGATGAATTAGATGCACATTTAGGTTGTATATATAATAGTCTATTTCGACCTTATCTTGGTCTCCTCAGATGTACCTTTCCTACATAAATTATTTTTATTTATAAAAATTTCGCCGCCACCCCATTTTTCTTTCAGTTAAATTTTCACAATTAATTTTAATCATTTACCACTACCCCTCACAATTCTCCTCTTCATTATAACCACCAATCAGAAAAGATTTTTTATTTTTTTCATTTTTTATATTTTTTTTATTTTTGTTATTCGTTATAATATAAAACGGTGTTACTTTTCTCGTCATTCATGTCTGAATCGTGTCGTGAAGAGTTACATGCCCCTTATTAACCTCTCCAACACTAAAAGACAAAAAAAACTTTTTTTCGGACTTTTATTATACAAGCACCATCAGTCTTTTTTGCAAGTTAAAATCAGTAAATTGAACGAGTTATAACGATTTAAAGGATGCATACTTTTTTTTGGGGGGGGGGGGGCCACCTTGTATATATATATATATGTATATATATATATATTTATAATTATTTATTTATTCATTCATTTATTGCTTAACAGTTGATATCAGATTATTTGTTTGTTTTTTAATTTAATAAAATATTTGGGGGAAAAAAACGCTTTTCAAATAAATATTTTCATAAAATTGATAGTTAAGCCACTTACATCAATTCCAACACATTAGCGAAATGAAACGCTGTGTATTTAACTGAAATTGGTATTCTGAAACATCACGTGCAAGGCACGTTCTACCGGTTTCGTGAATTAAAGTTCTGTTACCAACTGATGATGATTGTATTTTAACAATTGAAATATTTTAGTAGAACTTTTCAACATGAGTTTTTGAGTTTATTTTTGCTAGTTGTTGATTTGCTTATCCTTTATTCCATTTTTATATTTACATATATATGTATATGTGTGTATATATATGTGATTTTTTAAGGCATACCAAAGCATTCCGTTCAGGAGCCCAATCAACACCACAAAAGATTTTTTCATTCAAAAATTAGTTATTTATCATTTTTCAAATTAAATAACTGTTTTTTACTGTTTGGTCTTTATTTGGGAGGGGGTACTTTTCATAGTTCTGCCGCCGAAGTTTTATTCTCGCTCATTATTACTGTTTCATTTGAGTGCATTTGGGACTATTTTTTTTTGCTGGTTTGGGACTAATTTTTTGCTGTTTCGCCTAGAGGCAACAATGTTGTGAAAATCGTGCGAGATATTCTTCTAAGACATTCTCTATTTTTTCCTTTTTATCTTTTTATTTTTTATTTTATTTTTTTCTTCCCTTCTTAAGTGACCTCAATTAAAGCAACACCACATTGTGTATTGCCGGTTGTTGTAATTCTTATTCAAGGTACTTAATTTTCCTGATGATCTGCTAAGCAAGTACCTGCTTGGTAGTGAAACACGTGTAGGTAAAAACCTCTTTAATTTGAAAAATGATAAATAAATAATTTTTTAATGAAAAAATCTTTTGTGCTGTTGATTGGGCTCCTGAACAGAATGCTTTGGTAAGCCTTCAAAAAAATCACATATAAATGCTCTGTACCCTGTAATCGAGTATCATCGAGCTTGTTTTTATTGGACAAATCTCGGTCTTCACTGAATGATCTTTTTTCTAAGTAATAATTGCAAATCTATATATGTATATATATGTATATGTATGTATATATGTATATATGTGTATGTATATATATATGTATGTATATATATATGTATGTATGTATATATATATGTATGTATGTATACATATGTATGTATGTATACATATGTATGTATATGTATATATGTATATGTATATATGTATGTATATATATGTATATATGTATGTATATATGTATGTATGTATATATATATATATGTATGTATATATGTATGTATGTATGTATATATGTATGTATATATGTATGTATGTATATATGTATGTATGTATATATGTATGTATGTATATATGTATGTATGTATATATGTATGTATATGTATGTATGTATATATGTATGTATGTATATATATATATATATATGTATGTATATATATATATATGTATGTATATATATATATATGTATGTATATATATATGTATGTATATATGTATGTATGTATATATATATGTATATATATATGTATGTATGTATGTATATATGTATGTATGTATATATGTATGTATGTATATATGTATGTATGTATATGTATATATGTATGTATATATGTATTATGTATATATATATATGTGTATGTATGTATATATATGTATGTATATACATATGTGCGTATGTGTAAAACAGGGTTTCGCACCCTCTGTCTACACAGCCCAGATGAGGCAATGTACAGATCGATAAAAACTAACTCAACCACCCTGAAACAATCCGTTTAAGAGGCGCTATTTTCGGTGTTGCATCAAGTAGTCGTCAAAGGCAGGTTTACTATTCTCTATTTTCGAACCAATGATAATGAAGACGCTTCGAACTATTGTCTCGGTACTCATTCTTAGATGACTCAAGAAATCTTTATAAAGTTAGGTATGTTACATGTTTATACATACATTAAACCAGATAAATCCAATTGTTCAAATGTATCGGGTTTTACTATTTCTATATATTAATACGATAGCGTGTGTGTTCATGTGTCACGCTTACATCAAAAGCTCTACGCATGCGTGCCGCACCTAGATTTTGAAAAGCATTCAAGTCACCTAATTTTCTTAATATTTCAAGTATTTCCCTTTGGCGCAACGGTTAACGACATAGGATTTTGACGTCCGTTTCTTACGTCGGCCCGACTGGTTTATAGTTCGATCTCAACCAACCTCTAAGATTTTTTTTTACATCGAAGGGGGGAGAAGGTAGGGAGGGGACGACCTGTAAGACACACATTAATACGATAGCGTGTGTGTTATTTTGTGTGTCACGCTTACATAAAAAGCAACGACCTTCCGAATCTTTGTATGCTACTCATGAATTGGAGCCAAATTTAATTTAATCTAAAGCATTTACAAAGTAAGGTTTAGTCGTCGAAATATTATTTTCACTAGAAATATTGTATATAAAGAAGTTTTGTAAATTGTTTAATGTATTGTTCATTTTTAAAAAATAAATATACAAGTCAAATCTTATATTTTATTCAAACATGTATAGGTTAGGAACAAGATAATTAGTATTGAAAACATCATCATTGAAATTCCCATCTGTGGAACATGAAACTGCAAGTCTGCTTCTCAGCCGACTACAACATGGTCGTCTTTAAGTCTAATGTGACCAAATACTTGTTGAGCCGCCATCTTAGATACTCAATTTTTCTTCAGTAATATTCTGCTCATCTCTGGTCTTTTCGTGAAGGAGATCATCTTTCAAATGACGATCTCTTTTACACTTATCTTTGGGCGGCCCCCCGGGTCTTAACAAGTGGTTAGGGTTAGGGTAAGGTTAGAACTAATGATTATTTAAACGCTTTAGTTATTTAATGTCTAAAGAAATGGGTTTGCGTTGGGTTAGGGTTTAGGGTTAGGATTCTTGAAAAGCATACGGCTATAGGAAGGAGGAAAACAGTCAGCAGGAAGAGAGTTCCACAAGCCTGCAGTTCTTGAAAAAAGCTACTGGAATAGGAAGCTGTATTACAATTAGTTATCAGGACGATTTATGGAGACCACTAGACAACGAGTCAAACGAGCTGGAACAAAAGAAGCAGGAAATAGATCACACAATTCTGAAAAAAACACATGCCATAATAGTAATTATAGAAAAGACTGAAACTAGCAACATCGCATCTGTGAGAGAGAAGGGACAGAGAAAAAGAAAGGGTCGGACCAATCAAATTACAGATATAAAGTAGACGAATTCATTTCGATTCGTTAAAGCCGTTCGGCGTTGTACAGTTGTCTGTAATTAGTAAGTTTTTTTTAAGAACACCACCGCGCTGACAGTTTTTTTGTATTACTTGACCTCATATTAGAAATGCTATTTTAAAATTTTCTGTAACAGAAATAATTCTAAACATAACGATATTTAATTTTGTCCCATAACAAACTCTCGACCAACAATTCATTTCCAGACGGATAACGCCGGTGTAATACCACCAGTCTAAAATAAAATTATATAGGTGCATTCGCTGTGCGTGTTTGGCTATTTCAAACAAAAGCGTGACAGACAAACTCAAATGCTATTTTAAACGTAATAATAACAGAGCAATTGACAAACAAGACATCATGTAGAGAAGCTTGGACGCACATACAATAAGATGCGTTAATTCGAACTACGCGTTCATTGATAAAAAAATCATATAAACCAACAAAAATCCTTAAAACAATTAAGCGTGATAGACAAACCAAAATGCTATTTCAAACATCAGCTTCATATACTAAAAAGAATGCTAAAACAATTGAGCGTGACAGACAAACGAAAATGCTTTTAAAACATCAGCATCATATAATAACATAATGCTGAAAACATTTAAGCGTGACAGACCAACGAAAATGCTTTTAAAAAAAAAAAAACCAATAAGAATGTTAAAAACAGTTAAGCGTGACAGACAAACGAGAATGCTTTTTTAAACTTTAACTTCATATACCAATAAGAATGCTAAAAACAATCAGGCGTGACAGACAAACGAAGATGCCTTTAAAACATCAGCTTCACATACTAACAAGAATGCTAAAAACAATTAAGTGTGACAGACCAAGGAAAATGATTTTTAAACTTTAACTTCACATATTAACAAGAATGCTAAAAACAATTAAGTGTGACAGACCAAGGAAAATGATTTTTAAACTTTAACTTCACATATTAACAAGAATGCTAAAAACAATTAAGCTGGACAGACAAACGAAAATGCCTTTAAAGCTTCATATATATATATATATATATATATATATATATACAGGGTGGGCCAAAATAAGGGTCCTATCTTTAAATTTGAATAACTTGAATTTGAATAACTTCCACAAAATAAAAGTTAAACTCACCAAACTTTATGTGTGTGTAGACTGACCCTTCCGAGATTTTTTGAAATAAACAAAACAAATTTTAGCCGAAAAACACTTCTTAAAACTTACAAAAACTAAAGTATTGTTTTTTACACTGTTTTGAGTTTTTTAAGCAAAAATAATGTTTTCTAAATGAGGGTACGTTCCTTAGGGCTAATACGGCTCATGCTTGCTTCGGAAGGGGTCCTTTACTTATTCTAAAAAAAAAAATTTTTTTAAATCAATAAATAAAAAAGTTATGAATTTTTAAAAATAGGACCCTTATTTTTGCCCACCCTGTACTAACAAACATGTTTCAAACGTAAGCGTTACAGACAAAGCAACAATCTACCAAACTTCAACGTGATCGACCAAAGCCTCTAGGTGTGATGTGAGGATAGATCTGTGACAACGTCCCGCGAACTTAACACCAGAGTACCAAAGGTTAGAAGTCGCGATCCTGCTGGCAGTTCTCACGAGTCCTTGACTGGCGAGAAATGGCGGCCAAATGTTGAAAGTTTGAGATAGCTACAATCATAAATGGACAGTATCAAAAAAATAAGAAAAGACATATACTGAAAAAAATTGATTGTGGATTCAGTCGGCATTAAATCCATTGCTGCTTCTTGTAAAGTCAGTTCTCTTTATCGCTCTAAACACTGTCTCAGACCTGAAACTATTATCGATCTCTAGGAATCTACTATCAGACTATATATAGAGTACTGTTGTCATATTGGAGTTCATACATCAGATCCATTGCTCTTTCTGCTTCTCGTAAAGTCGGTTCTCTCTATCACTCCAAACACTTTCTCACACCTAAGGATATTTTCTATCTCTAAAAATCACCAATAAGACCATGTATGGAGTACTATTGTCATATTTGGGCTGGTGAATCTCTGTCCCATTGAGGGTCCTTGATAAGGTGCAGAAACGTATATGTAATTTGATTGGTCCTACTCTTTCTTTTTCTCTACACCCCCTCTCTCTCTCACAGATGTGATTTTGCCAGTCTCAGTCTTTTCTATAACTACTATTATGTCATGCGTTCTTCAGAATTATGTGATCTATTCCCCGCTTTTGTGGTTCCAACTCGTTGGTCTAGTGGGCTCACTCAATTCACTGTTTCGATAACTCATTTATATACAGCTTCCTATTCCAGTAGCTTCTTTCCAAGAACTGCAGGCTTGTGGAACTCTCTTGCTGCTGACTGTTTTCCTCCTACGTATAATCTTGGTATTTTCAAGACAAAGGTTAATAGGCATCTCCTGTTTTTTAGATAATCATATTTCGTTCTTGTTAGCTTCTTACATCAAGTGGCTTCATGCCTTGTCTGGAGCGATTTCCATATAAAATATATTAGTGCTTGTGAATCTCTGTCCCCTTTGAGGGTCCTTGATAAGGTGTAGAAGCTTTTGTGTTCTTTTGTGTACAATACCTCCCACAATAATTATTTAAACGACTCCCCATTAAAGGAGTTTGTAATTTCAAGCATGAATACAAGATGGCGTAGAACAATATGACTAAACACAATCATAAATGATTAAGTGGTTGTGTTGGTGTTTACTTTGCGGCATATCAACCCTTTTGGTGTTATTTAATGCCAAAACACAATAATGTATGGAAACCATTACATCACACACGTTTACTCCTCCTCCCTAATGGTTTTAATAACTCTGACCGCTATCAGTTTCCCCGCACACACACACACTTTCCACAGTAAACTCAATTTCTCCTACTGCTATCTATTTGTAGCCTATAATTTATCTTTTCAAAAGCGGCCTTTTGAGTTTTTTTCCTCCTACTGCTACTTTTTCAAATATTTGTACTTGTGTGTAATTTTTTCAGATTAATCATCACGAGGAAGTCTTGAAATAAAGAAGAAACGTTGATAAATACATAAATAATATGTGTCGTTATCCTTTTTTAATTTTCAATATATATATATATATATATATATATATATATATATGAGTCAGTAGTATATATTCTATATAGTGTAGGTTTTTTTCAAGACATTTCAATCCATCAAAAACCTTTTTACTCTTTGCGGATTTTTCTGATAATTTTGTAGCTTTGCAGACCCGATATTGCCATAAAAATGTTGTTTGGGTAACAGCAAAAAAAAAAACGTAAAAATACAGAAAAGTTATGTTTTTGGAAATGTGAAAAAAATAAAGGAAATAAATAAAAACATGGTTATTGCAATATAAAATGAACCTGACTGATATATGCTCTGTTGTTACTAATTGACAATCATCGAGCTGAATCTTTTAAAGACACTGATAGTATATGCTAATTAAAAGACACTGATAGTATATGCTAATACATATATTGTCATAATTAATATACAGGGTGTCTCAAAACAATGTACTCACTCGTAGAATGACGAGAAAACTTTTATTTATGAACATAGAGTGAAATGAAATAGCATCGAATACACGAGACAGATGTAATTGAAGAATCATGTTCGCAAATGTTCAAACTGATGACCATTATTGTTCAAACAAAGCTGATAACGCGCACCAAGGGATTCGCAAACGTCGCGAAACATGTCATTAGGAATACATTTTTTTGAGACACCCTGTATATATATATATATATGTATATATATGTATATAAATATATATATAAATATGTATATATATATATATAAATATGTGTATATATATATATATAAATATGTGTATATTTATATATATATAAATATGTGTATATATATATATATATAAATATGTGTATATATATATATATAAAAATATGTATATATATATGCATATATATGTATATATATATATATATGAATATATGAAAGGATAAAATAATCCGACAGTATGACATTAAAATAGAATACGCAGAAGATCTAAAAAGCTCAACGTTTCGCCCAAATGTTATATGGGCTTTATCAAGAGCGAACGAAAAAAATGCAAAAAATGACAAAAGACGAGAAAATCTATAAATGATGAGAAATATATATAGTGGTAGGGTTCATGTAGAGAGGGAATATGTTTAAATATGTGCAGAGTCAAAGATAAATACATAGTAAAAAAAGAAGTTGTAACGGGAAATAAAAAAAAAGAATAAAGAGTAGAAAGGGGGTCCAAAGGAAGACTAATTCAAAACTCAGGGAATCAACCGGTGTCTAGATATATCTTATTTTCATGAATAATCCCTTTTGATAGGTTAGGGGAGATAAAGTAGAAGCCCATTCACTGTTTAATTTTATTTGTGGAAAGGGCTATGAGTGCAGATTCAATTAGTCGACGTGTTGATTTATCATGTGGTATCTTGATTAAAGTAGATTTATCAAAGTCAAAACAATGGCCATACTCCATAGTGTTAGCATATAAGGCGTTAAATCGTCACATTATATATATATATATGTTTATGTGAATAGAAATTAAAATATATTTTAATCGCCTGAAATCGTTACATTCTATATATATATATATATCTATATATATATATATATATGTGTGTGTGTGTGTGTGTGTGTGTGTATGTATGTTTTATGTGGATAGGAATTCAAAAAATATTTAAATCACCTTAAATCATCACATATATATGTATATATATTTATATATATGTTTATGTGGACGAGTCATCATTTGTATATATAGATTTGTTTAATTAATTAATTTATTATGCAAATTGTTCTATACCAGACTTTTATAACTAATTTTAAAATATTTGGTTTCTGCAAATATTTTTTGCGTGCACAAAATATTTGACATGGACGCTCGTTTCTGGCTATGAGTCATCATCCGCGGGCAGGGATCGAACCTTCGATTTTTATATTCGTAGACTAGCGCTGTAATGACTAGACGAGAATGAGCTGCTCCATTCGAGCACAACTTAATTTTAATTCGTAAATTAATCATGAGAATCTGTATACAACAAATTGGTTTATAAATTAATTTATATATATATATATATATATATATATATATATATATGGAAAATGAAAAACGAAACACTAAAATTAGTTATATATTCATCGACGTTTCGTCTTCATTTTAAGATTTTCTCAAAGTAATATTTGAAGAAATAACATACAAGTACAATATCTGTAAATATTTGTAACATGAAAAAAATGTTTTTTTTTAAACGAAACATTGTCATAAGAATTCAAAAAATGGTGGTACGATTGTAAAGTAAAAAGAATGTGTTTGTTTTTTTTTCGAAAAATCGCACCACATTTTTTTAAAATTCTAACGACTGTTTCGTTTGAAAAATAAATCTTTTTACGTTACAAACTAACCAAATGGTTGCAAATATTGTACTTATATTTCATTTATGCAGATCAATCATCTTGAAAATGTCTTAGAATAAAGACGAACCACTGATGAATATATATTTTTTTTTCCTGTTCATCACGTTGGGATATTATTTCTATCGTATATATATATATATATATATATATATATATATATATATATATGTATGTGTGTGTATATATATATATATATATATACACACACATACATATATATATACACACACACACAGATACACACACACACACATATATATATATATATATATATATAGGAAATGAAAAAGGAAAAACCAAACAAGAATTTTTTTTATATATTCATCAACGTTTCGTCTTTATTTTAAAGACTTCAGGATGATAATATTAAGAAAAATGTCATGCAAGTACGTGAAAATGATGGGTTGATGGAAGTATTAGCCACTGCTGGGAACAGTAGGACTGGGGTCTGGGCTTAGTGAAGTCAGTAGCATGGATTACAATAAATGTGGATGGTTCTGAGCGAAAAAAATGGAGGGATGGAGGTGAGCAGGAATAATGTGGAAGGCAGTGATTAAAGAAGTGGAGGGGTGGGTGTGATCGGGAATAATGTGGATGGCAGTGAGTGAAGAGGTGGAGAGATGGGGAAAAGGAGGGGGAGACTCTGATTTTGGTGAGTGGGTAATGTTATGGTTTTAGAATATATAGAATATCTATATATATAATTATTTAATAAATAATTTATATATATATATATACATATATTATTTAATAAATAATTATTATCTACATATGAATACGTTTCATCTTTGCGGAATCATCTGTGTAGAAAAACTGTTCGAACCGATCACACGTTTCGAACACAGGAACAAGTTAATTCTGAACGCTCTACCCAATGAGGCTAACTTCAACCGTTACACGACTGGATCATAAACAAGTTCTATCTGTGTTAAGCAGGCGGACAACCATAGTTAACCGTCTTAACAGTGTTCAAAATAAGGTAAACTTGCACTAATATTCATCATGTCTGCCGACATTGTGGGGCTGTGATACGGCAAACCAGATGGGATGGGAGACAGTTAGAAAAGCATTGAGTGTTTGTGCGTGAGCGCAAACAAAAGAGGAATTAACGCGCAGATTAGGAGAGAGAGAGGGGGGAGGGGCAGGCAGTCACACAGAGAGACAGACAGACAGTAGAAACGAGCGTCGTTTATTTAAACGACATATGCGACAAGGACAAAATGAAAAACACCCGATAGTTCGAGAGAATATAGCATGTGCAATCGATGCATGAGAAATAAATTAGGGAGAAAAAAACAAACATTAAAAAAAAACAGACAGTAAAAAAAAACAAAAAAAAACAGCAACACGTTACTAATAACGAGAGGCAGAGCCGGATCTGTGCAAATGTCGA
>OY744552.1:48968948-48978948 GCA_963556195.1 Sepiola atlantica
GAGAGTGAGAAAAACAGATAGATAGATAGATAGAGAAAAGGGAAGGAGGGGAGACATAGAGAAACAGATAGAAAGAAAGATAGACAAAAAGAGAGAGAGTAAGAGACAAATAGACATATTAACCGAGAGAGAGAGACAGAGAGAGAGACAGACAGAACGAGAGAGAGTAATTCTCTCTCTCTAGAGAGAGAGAGAACGAGAGAGAGAGAATTACTCTGTGTCTCTCGTTCTGTCTGTCTCTCTCTTTCTTCCTGTCTATCTGCCTCTCTCTCTCTCTCTCTCTCTCTCTATATATATATATATATATATATATATATATAGAGAGAGAGAGAGAGAGAGAGAGAGAGAGACATACAGACAGACAGACATACGGATGTAGATACAGACGGAGACTGACAGAGTGAAAGAGAGACAGAAAAAACAGGAAAAAATGGAGACACACTGACATGAAGAAAGACAAAAGGCAAAATAGAGATAGAGAGAAACAGAGAATCAAGGAAGTCAGAGAGAGAGAGAGAGAGAGAGAGAGAGACCGACAAACAGACTGACAGACAGGCAGAAAGATATAGACAGAGAGAAAGGGAGAGAGAGAGAGAGAATAACAGAAAGACAGACAGGCCGGCAGACAAAGAGAAAGAAAAAGACAAAGAGAGAGAGAGAGAGAGAGAGAGAAACAGATGCAAAAATGGTGACAGACAAAGAGAGACCGACAGAGAGAAAGGGAGAATACGGGAAGACAGAGAGAAAAAGAGAGAGGGAGAGAGAGAGAAAGAGAGGAAGAGAGAGAGAGAAAGAGAGAGACAGAGAGAAAGAGAGAGAAAGAGAGAGAGAGTGAAAGAGAGAGAGAGAGTGAAAGAGAGAGAGAGAGAAAGAGAAAGAGAGAAAGAGAAAGAGAAAGAGAGAAAGAGAGAGAGAAAGAGAAAGAGATAAAAAATCGGTCTGTGTAGTTATGAATATCTTATCAATGAAACAGATGGTTGTCAGCAGCTTCCACAAAAGACGCAGAGGATGACGACTGGGGATGAGGATGCTGTATGTGGGTGCAACTGATGCGGATGGGTGACGCTGATGTGAGTGGCTGGGTGGGAACAAGCACTTCTTTTCCAATAATAGTCGTGTTCTTTTTATCCATATATATTTATCTATTATATTACATTTCAATGTCCCCCCTCCCCCTCTACGCCTACATATCTCTATTTGTTTTACTATCTACTTATCTATTTATCACATTGTATTTTAATCTCCCCCTTTCTTTCTCCTTCTCTATTTCTCTGCGCATGTATGTATATATATATATATAAATATATATATATAATGCTAATAATAATCCAGGTAAAACATCCACAGGGTAGTAATCCAAAGAATTTCAACCGGGTTTATAAAAAGTGCTCAATATCAAATAGAGCTTTTATATATGATTATTTTTATTTACACAGACATGTACAAAATCTGGGACACTGGCATGTCGATGTTATCGATCAACAGCTATTATAAACTGAGATCTCATCAGGCAGAGTTAAAATCCGATCTTCACCAATCTAAGGTCAGAATCGGATTCTAACTCTGTTATATATTTTAAAAGCCCCCTTTACTAAGGCCGTGCACTCTGAGTGAGTTTAATAACAAGCAGTACTACTACCTTCATTGCGAGTTCCATCACAGTTTGTTGTTGTAGATCACTATTCCGTGCTCGTTGTAAAATACCCGCCGACTTGGGATTTACAAAGTTAAATTCCTCTTAAATGCTAAGCTAATTTGTGGTGGCCAACGGGAAAACGATCTTGACTGCGAATCACAAATCGGAGTTCGCGCCCGCCGGCTGTCAGAAATTAACTTCCTGCACTGAAGATTGCGTTAGCATGAAACATCGATGTCTGTAGGTAATAAATAATTATATATATATATATATATATATATATATATATATATATATATATATATTTATTTATTCTGGTACAGAAAAATTAGTACAACATTCGTACCGTCGGTTTCAAGCACGGAAGGTCTTACCCATCCGGCTCTCTTCAGCTTCTGTTGTCATCTGTTTTGGAAATGTGAGGTCACATGACACTCTTGTTGGGACGCGTTATTTGCTCAGTGTGTTGTGTGTGTTTGTTTAAATTTGAATTTAGTGTAATAAGACCGTTAAGATTTAAAACACGGGAGAAGAAAGAGAATTCAAGATTAAAGGGAATAAAAAAGGGGGGTAAAAAATAAAAAGATATATATGAAAATATATATATATATATATATATATATATAAATAAATATAAAAAAACATATATATATAAAAAATATATATAAAAAAAACATTTCAATACTAAGAATAAAAGAATAAAAAGAAAAAAAGGGGGTTAAAAAATATATATAGAGAGAATAAAATGTAGAGAATAAAAAAGAGCGAGAGAGAAAGAAAGAATAAAAATAGAAAGAATAAAAAGAATAAAAATATAATAAATAAAAGTAAAAGTATAAGTATAAATAGAAATAAAAATAAATTAAAAATAAATTTAAAGGTTAAAAATAATAATAATAATAATAAAAAATGAAAAATAAAATTAAAAATTAAAAATTAAAAATTTAAAAATTAAAGATTAAAAACAAAAATTATAAAAATAATAAAAATAAAGAAAGGGTTTCTCTGAAATTCCCGTGAGCCAAATTATGAATTTGTATCATTAGCCGTTATATTTTTGAAGGTATGCGTTCTGAAAAACCGTTGATGTGTAAGAATCATTTCCCCAGATTGGAGTGATTTAATGAAGAAATTCGGAGCTAAGGGAGGTAACTAAGATGGAAATATGAAATATTTGAGTTTGTTAAAATGGGTTTGTAGATTAATCTAGTGGTTGTTAAAAAATAAATATTTTTGCATTTTGGTGAAAGTCGAAGTTTTTGCTCTTGGAATTTATGTGGATATAGTTTGTTTAAATGGATTTGTAGAGTAATCTAGTAACTGATAATTAAATTAAATATTTTTGTATTTATGTGAAGGTCGGAGTTTTTGCTCTTGAAGTTTAAGTGGATATAGGTTGATGAGGTATTTGTTCGTATTAGTAGAGGGGGGTAGTTAGACATTATGTGAATCGGTCAGACCAGTTTATAAGCAATGCTTGTCTCTTGTGGACACATCCCCTGAATATTTCATCGCGGACATTTAAACAGGCTGTATTCGGATCGATGATGGCTTTTGAAATGTGGTATTTTTCAGCGTCACATAGAGGACATCTGTTTATGGCTGGAGAGAAGGATGGTTTTCTCTCAATTATTTTCCATTTGATGGTGAAGGGTGTGTTTTCTTCTTTAAGCTGCCATATTCGGGTCGCGAGTGCCGTATTAGCCTTGTTTTTGTATCTGAAGGAGTTTCTGTGTGCATATAGCCTTTGTTTGAAGTTTCCCTTCGTCATCCCAATATATTTTTCTGCATTACTGGTATTCTGGTCTGTGACGGTTGCTTCATAAATGATTGAATTGATTTTGCAATTTCCCTCCAGGGGGCAGTTGTTTTTGTCTTGGCATGAGCAGCCTGCGTTTGTAATTGTTTTGGGTTCTGCAGAGATAATTTTTCTTATTGAAGGGGCAGTGGAATAGCTGACCTTAACAGAATTTCTGTTAAAAAGTTTGTGTAATTCATTTGTGGGTGGGAAGTGTTTGTCGAGCAACTTGAGGAAAAGTTGGCCTACCTTTGTTTTGGTATTGGTCGAATAGGGTGGGGAAAACCAGATCACCGATCTCCTTCTATTGCGGGTCCCCCGTGGTTGGTCTCGGTTGGGGGTGTATGAGATTTCTTCTCTGAACCCGCTGTCGCGGAGCGCTTTGTTGTAATATGGTGCTGCTTGGTTGAAAATTTCGGGACTGGATGAGAGGTTTGAAATTCTTTGGCTAATATTATTGATTAAATTTTTAAAGATGGTGGGGTAGGTGGCAGGATCCCTTGTGTATGTATTGGAGTGTTTCATTGGGTTTGTGGAAAGGTTTGTGTGTATTGTTTTTAAGGTTCATTGTGGTATCTAGGAAGTTTACTTGGTCTAAATTTGTTTTAATGGTAATTTTGAAGCCGAGATTATGGAAGGTGTTTGTTAATTCTTTTCTAAATCTATCTAATGTGTTTCCGTTGTGGTTGCGTGACAGACAAAGTCCGTCATCTCTATAGAGACCAAAGAAATGGTCTGGAAATTTATTTTGGAGTGTATTTAATATAAGCAAGCCGACTAAGTCACAGATGTCTGCACTGTCGTAGGCCCCCATTGCAACATCAAATGGGTCCTCTGGGTTTGATTTTTTAACCCAAGCCCTTCCCTCGAAGAAGAGAAGGGTTTGTCTTGCTTGCAGTATTGTGTCCCTTTCTAGTTGACTGATGTTTGTGTGTGAAAGTGCAAATGTTAAGGCCTTATCTAGGGTGTCTTTTGTAATGGATGGGTAGAAGTCTACTATATCTAATTGTGTGAATTTGCATCTGTGTTTATCTTGTATGTTATGGAACCAATTTAGGACTGAGTTAGTATTGCCCCATAGACTTAGGTTTATTTTTTCCTTAATTTTATTAACTATATTTTTAACAATGGATTTGCTTGCTAGTCCTAGTTCGCTTTTAGCTGGGTTGATAAGTCTGCATGAGGGTTTATTTGTGAAGTTTTCTTTGTGGTCTTTTAAAGTAACAAAGGCCTTCCTCTTATCTAAATAATTAATTCTATATTCGACGCCTAGTCTAGTAGCTATTTCAGTAGTATCATTATTAATAGATTTATATGTATCTGCCTTGGCTAATTGATATTTATCGGTAATGGAGCTAATTGTTAGGTCTGTTTTTTCCTTTTTAGTCATTTTATAAATATTTTTAGTTTTGTCGGAGAATACAAGTGCGTTATTTTCTCTTTTAAGTTTTTTTATGTCGGCGGTAAGTGTCTTCTGAAATGGATTTTGCTTGTTTGTAAAAACTAGGTTGTGAGTAATGTTGAGTAGGTCTTTTTCGAAATTGCCTAAGGCCTCTACTTTTGGCGGGTATTTACCAGATTTTAAGCCGTAGTAGTTTTTTTCCGTTTGCCTCTATATATATATATATATCGCCACTAGCTACAACCATTGTACATAATTCCCCTTTCTTTCTATGTACATAAACCTAACCGGAACTTCCATGAGCAAATGTTCTTTCCAAGAACTACCAGTCGATTGAAAACAATACAACGGGACTGCTTTCCAGCTGACTAAAACAAGGTTCCTTTCAAACCAAATGTTAACAAGTTCTTGTTGCACCGTCCTCTTAAATAATAAGATTCTGCCAGTTTCAACGATCGTTAATTAAACTCATTAACCTTTATCCTCAAGTTGTCTTTTGGCCTTAATATGCGTTGACTCGTTAATACATAACGAATATTTTATAGTCTTCTCATATCTATCAAATCTAGGCATGGTCAACACCGACCTGATGTCTCATCAGATGTGGCAACAGTACCTCCCCATCTTAGGACTATTTGACTCTTATACAGGTAGAGGATTGCGTCAGGAGCTAGACGCGTATGGTACACAAATACTTACATCATATTTTCCGAAATTTCCGACGTTATTCTCAGACTTTCTTCTCCAAGAAAAGACTTCAATTTTGCTTATGGAAATCGCTCTAGACAAGGCATGAAGCCGCTTGATGTAAGGAGCTAAACACATAATACTTCAAAGTCAAAAATTAGCTAACGATAGGTATAAGATAGATAGATTCCGATCCAGAAAACAGCAAGTCTTCCTCTTTTGTCAGAAACCTCGCTCATGGAATGTAGGGACTACAGGTGACACTAAGGGAAGCGAGAGTTCGGAGGTTAGCAAAATTAAACCGAGGGTCAAATCTCTACTCTATTTGATCAAAAAATTCACAAGTAACATGAATTGGAACAAATATATAGAAGATATTACCAAACTTGCTGCAAAGAAAGTGGGCTCCCTTTACCGAGCTAGAAAACTTATAACACGTGACAGTATCCTATATCTCTACAAAAGCCAACATCCGGTTATGTATAGAGTATTGATTTACTCATCTCCAGGAGTTAGGCATAAGGCCAGTTTTAATCTTACTCCCACAAGTAAGATGTGACCCAAGGTCGGGTCGGGAAAGTGGGGTTTACAAATTGCCTGGGCAGCCCGTCGGCATTCCCCGGTAGGCGCGCCTCAGGCAGTAAGCAATAAACTTACTCCTCCCCAAAGAGGGGAGGCGAAGCCCGGGAGGGTGGACCTCCTAGAACTGCACAGGACAGACCAATAGATCGGCGTAAATCAAGCCCCGAAGGCCAAGACAATACCAGTCTTTGAGGTGCAGTATCCATCGGAACAGATACTACACTTTGTCACATCTGGACTGGTGCACCATCCACTATGCTCTCTCTCTCATAGACAAAGTTTTAAAAAGAGTCGCTAATCTAATAGGTCACTCACTATACACCAAGTAATTGTCGTTGTAAAAATTATAATAACACGAAAACTTATGCACAATAAACAATATATATTGAAAATATATGTAATTCAGTCGAATATCTACTTGTAACATGTTCTATGTACTAATGAGTCAGCGATACCAAGGATAAAACGGCCACTCGAGGATAAGGGTTAATGGGTCTATCAGGTGGACGGTGGTACAACACTTTTAATATAAGTAACAGTGACCAGAATTTGATTATTTAAAGAACAGCTCAACAAGAATTTGTTAACATTGGACTTAAGAACGACTGTGTTGTAGTCAGTTGGTAAGCAGCCCCGTGGAATTGTGTTTCACAGACGGGTAGTTATTGGAAAGAACTTTACTGATTGTAGTTCCGTTTAGTTTTAGGTACAAAGCGTAAGACTAGCCACAGTTACTGTAGCTTTTTTTTTTACTAAAAAGTAACGGCTTATCAAAGCCCAGAGGCAAGAGATTGGTGCTCAGCCGAGCACCTACCATGCGCATAACGATACAGTAAAGAGGTGACGGTGGTTAAGTGGATATCGACACTGACTGAAGACCTGGTGTTCCAAGTTCGAATCCAGTCGCTTCCACAGTACCAGTTTCACTTAGGGATGTTGGCAACCTTCTCGTGGTCTTTCCCGTAAGTACCCGATGTCTTTCCAGAAAGATTTCTAACTAAAAAAAACATCGGGGAAACTAATGCCAACACCAGAATCATCTGATCCACACGAAAGAAGACCTCACTGGGTAGGTGTTAAAAATGCGCATAACGATACAGTAAAGAAAGTCTCCTGTGTGAAAGGGGTTGTACGGTGGAGAAGAGATCACTCCCGCTAAATTGCGAAGTCGATTTTGTACGTTGTCAGGACAAGAAAGAGGACCCCAAACAGCACCTGCGCGGATATGACAGCAATCCTCAATCTTAAGATCCAATACAAGTTGGAGATTGTATCAGCTGTGAAGTATTCTCTGTAGAATGATCCAAACCTTTTCCAGCAACCTTAGCACGTGGATAAAAACACAAACTGAAGACCTGGGTGTTCCAAGTTCGAATCCAGTCAGTTCCACAGTACTACTTTCACTTAGGGATGTTGACAACCTTCTCGTAGTCCTTCCCGTAAGTATCCGATGTCTTTCCAGAAAGATTTCTTACTAGAAAAACATCGGGGAAACTAATGCCAACAGCAGAATCATCGGATCCACACGAAAGAAGACCTCACTGGGTAGGTGTCAAAAAGGGCATCCGGCCTATAAAAATCTTGCCTCAAATAAGGAAAAGAAAATCGGTGAAATTTCATAAATAAATTTTATTCAAATTTTATTTATGCTTAAATCGATGGTTATCTTGAACTTTTCAGCTTTAAGATGGCTGCCTAAAACAACATTATGGCAACACTTCGAAGAGCATTAATGATCAAGATCTCTCTGTTTCTATCTCTTACAACGTGGAGCGTGTAGTGCAATTGAAAAAGATGGCTGATTGCTTTCAATACATTTAAAACGACACTTCTCTCTTTTCACCACCAACACTCGGATCCTCACTTTGAAATAAATGGCTCTCTCTTTGAGGATGTGTTCTTTTCTGATAAGCTTCTAGGGCTGACGTTCACTCCAAACATCAAATGGAAGACTTACATCAAATCCGTTGCCAAGGTCGCTGGAAAAATGGTTGGATCATTTTACCGCTCCAGAAGGTATCTCACGCCTGACGCAATCCTCTACCTGTATAAGAGTCAAATACGCCCTAAGATGGGGAGGTACTGCTGCCACACATGGGGAGGTGCTGCTCAGAGCTCCCCTTTCCTGCCTTGACAGACTACAAAACCAACTTCGAAATCTAGTGGGCGATATTCTCTTCTCTTTCCTACTACCTCTTTCTCACAGAAGAGACGTTGCTAGTCTTTCTCTGCTCTATTGTTATTTCCATAGTATGGTGCTTTCTCCCTCTGTGTACCTAAAACTAAATAGGACTTCCATGAGCAGAGTTTCTTTCCAAGAACTATCCGTCTGTGGAACACAATACCACAGGGCTAATTCCCAGCTGACTAGAAAAACCTCGGGGAAACTAATGCCAACACTAGAATCATCTGATTCACACGAAAGAAAAAGAAGAAGAAGAAGAAGAAGAAGAAGAAGAAGAAGCAACAGATTTGATGTATATCTTCTATTTCAGGTGTGGGGCGAAAGTCTGTACAAGAAGCTTATCAAAGGTGGGGGCTTGAACAATAAGATCGGATAGCAAGTTAAATATTCTACAAGATCAGCTATCAGCAAAGTTTGAAAAAAAGAGAGAATATAATTCGCGTGAATAGTTGTGTATTGATTATCAGCTTTGACGAATAACCCCATAAAACGTTGAGGCTGGTCAGTTCTAAAATGGGTGACCATTTGGGAATATCAGGTGCTGTGTGTTCTCTCTACTTATCACAGCATTGCTTCCAGTCGTATGTACTGCTTCTTATAACTGGATTCACGCAATGCCGATTTAGGAGCGGTGCGGCTAGATTGTGCAACCCTTGCTTCATAATTACACGCGCAGTTACTCTTACAGAGGGTGTCCATTGTCTTACAAGATTAACGAAGCCATGCACGCATATTTGTTTGATTTGTTTTTTTTCTAATATGAAATATGAAATTGTGTCTACACGTTTACGTCCGCGTCAATAACTGATTCGGCGACAAACCCTGACAAACCCTGTGGCTGCAAAAGATTGCAATCGATCTAAGTACACCGATCTTCTCGAAATCTTCCTATTCCATCCGATCGTCGTGGAGAGGAGTGCAGCAATTGTTTCCCCATTTATTCAACCGCCTTGGTGTATTTATGTCGCGTGGCACCTATGACCGTCGTGAGAGAACTTAGCTCTATGAGTGCCTTTCAATTGCCATTATTCGAGGAAACGCTCCGAGCCTGCTCTCGGCCTGCCAAGCCAGCAAGGGATGCGATTAAACTTCCTGGTGTTCCGGATTACCTAATAATCATATTTTATCGAATACTGGATTAAGTATTCTATCGAAGTACATTTCTTATTCCATTTGAAAATAAATATCATACCACTGAATAATTCCCGGACTTTGTTGCCACATCTGGGCTGGTGCATCATCTACTACTCTCTCCCTCCTTGAAAAGGTAAAAAAAAAGAGTCACCAACCTAATAGGTCCCTCACTGTCAACCAAGCTCCAGTCCCTTTCCCATCGCCGCACTGTAGCAATCTTTGTGCTTGTTTTACAAATACTTCAATGGATTATGCTCCGATGAATTGGCTACTCTGGTGCCCCCTCGACGTAAATTCACTAGACCAACTCGACAATCAACTAAATCCCATCCATTCACTGTGGAAGTCCCCAGATGCCGGAGAGCTTTCTACTCAAATAGCTTCTTTACTCGTGCTGCTGGCCTCTGGAACTCCCTCCCTGGCCCCTGTTTCCCAGACAGTAATGACATGCAGAAATTTAAAATTAATGTAAACAGACATCTCGCTGCGCAGATCCCAGTTTCGGTTGATCCCCCCCCCCCCAAAACCGTCTACTTTTATTTCTCAGTAGCCCCTTACGTCTACAGTGGCGGCCTG
>OY744552.1:48988948-48998948 GCA_963556195.1 Sepiola atlantica
TATATATATATATATATATATATATATATGATTATATATATATATATATATATATATATATGATTATATATATATATATATATATATGATTATATATATATATATATATATATGATTATATATATATATATATATATATGAATGATTATATATATATATATGAATGATTATATATATATATATATATATATAATCATTCATATATATATATATATATATATATATATTATGTATGTATACCCCCTATGCGGAATTGTTACTTTAACAATAATGAAGATACAACAAGATTTTTTTTTATGTTTTTATTGTTAGAACTAAGTTTAAGGGCATATCGTCAATCGTGCAATTTTGTCTTGGAAGGCGAGAAAACTGTCAGTTACCATCTGCTGTAAATTCTGTCTTTAAAATGTTTCTACTCCCCCTTCTCTCATACTAATACCACACCTATCTCCTTTTGTATATATATATATATATATATATATATATATATATATATATATATATATATATATATATATTTTTAGACACTTCTAAAAAGGAAAACATGAAAAAAAATACTTTTCCTATTATGTCTATATATTCTTTTTCGGTTTATAATGACGATATTCAATCTCCCTTTTTATTTTATTTTATTTTTTCTTTCAACGTTACTCTTTTCCCAGTTTTAAAGCGATATTCGCCGACGTTTCCCTTGAAAATGTATCGGTTGAAATGTACCTTGGGATTTATTCTGTTAATTTTATTCGATCTTTTTAATTCTTTTTTTTCAAGTTTTTTAATCGAATGTCTTCCGACGATTAAATATATTCTATAAATTTTCTTTTTTTTTCTTGTGATATTGTCTCCGTCCATCCTATTTAAAACCTTGATATTTATATATATATATATATACATATATATATATATATATATATATATTATAAACACACACATTTCTTTCTGAGTTCGTATCTTATACGTATTGTTTAGATTTCATTAAAATCTCATATCTACTTCAAGTGGGGTTCTGTCCCAATGTCCTCCTTAGAGGTAGGGAGTTCAGAACTACTTGCTGTGTCTTCCCTAGGACAATTTAATGGAATTTTCCGATTTCTCCTTACTCTAGCCTTCTTTGAAAAATGCCGTTATACATATGATTTATTTTAATTTTATAAAAATAATATATATTTGAAGTTCATAGTTCCCTTTGAGGCGCACTTAGAGATTCGGAAATACTTCCATTGTCTTCAGCGGTGAATTCATAATAGAACATACTTTCGATTTTATGTAGATTCTCTAACCTTTTTTTTCTATAGAGAACACAAAAACATCACACACCTGTTAAAGTCAGTGTCCGTAATGATGCTGGCTTAAACAGAGCTGAGATAGAAAAGATAACCAAATACCAAGGTCTTATTTACGACATGAAAAAAAGAAACTGGAATCTGAGGAAGATCGCCATCATTCCAGTAATTATAGGAGCAACCGGACTCATGAAAACGAATTTCAAAAACTACCTGGCGAATATACCCGGTGAACCAAGTGCAAGAGAAATACAAACAATTGCGCTTAAAGGGACGGTTAGAATCTTAAAAAGATCTCCCGGTTGGAGTGTCTTAAATAGCGAATTTTTTGCGATCAATTATTTTACACCAACGTGACGTTCTTAGGGTACACTTCGCCCCCCATCTGAAAAAAATATATATATATACATTTTCATCCGTTAAAAAAAGATGAATATCCTTGAAACTAATCGAATGACGAAAACATTAAAATAGAAAAAAAAACTCAAACGGAAAAATAATTCTTTGCTGAAAACAAAAGAATAGTTTATATAACAGAATCCAATTTTTCTTTTCTCTTTAACTGATTGGTCTTCACTTATTAAGGCGAGTGAATACTCGAGGATAAGGGTAAAAAGGATTGTTGGTTAGACGAATATCGCCGTCACGTGAGGATTGGGAGCAATCGGTGGGGTAGGCAGAAGATTGCTTAAGCTGACTTGGTTTTCCAAGAAGACGGCTCGACAAGTATTTGTTCATATTAGACTTGAAGACGACCATGCTGCAGTCGGTTGGGAAGCAGACTCGTCATTAATGGTTCCACATATGAGATGTTCTAAGGAAATTCATCTTCACGAAAATATTAAAATAGAAAAAAACTAAAATGGGAACGTTTTATTCCTTGCTGAAATCCAACAATTTTTTAAATGTTTTAATCATGGGTCCTCGAGGATTAGGGTAAAAAGGATTTTGGTTACACAAATATCGCCTTTTGGCTAATTACAAAGTGTAGTATCTGTTCCGATGGATACTGCACCCCATAGACCGGTATCGTCTTGGCCTTCGGGGCTTGATTCCGCTAATCTATGTGTTTGTCCTGTGCAGTTCTAGGAGGTCCACGCTCCCAGGCTTTGCCTCCCCTCTTTGGGGAGGAATAAGTTTATTGCTTACTGCCTACCGGGGAATGCCGACGGGGCTGTCCAGGCATTTTTAATGGCCAGAGTGCTCACCTTCTCGGGCGCTGGCTTTTCAAGTCCCACTTTCCCGACCCGACCTTGGGTCACATATTACCTTGTGGGATTAAGATAAAACTGGCCTTGTGCCTAACCTCCTGGAGAGGAGGTAAATAAATACACAAATATCGCCATCACGTGGGGATTGGAAACAATTGGTGGAGTATCGATTTACTCCTCTCCAGGAGTTAGGCACAAGTCCAGTTTTTATCTTACTCCCACAAGTAAGATGTGACCCAAGGTCGGGTCGGGAAAGTGGGGTTTAAAAATTGCCAAGAATACCGGCGCATTCTGATTGGTTATAGCGCTGTGCTGACGCTTCCGCATGTCCAATACGTGGTTGTTGATTCTGTTACTGACGAGGTCAACAAAAATCGTTTCTTAATAATAGGGGTGGGACGTAATGAGTGAACATTTCAGATTCATGCGAGTAGTATTTTTTTGTGTTCATTTATACATAAATAACACTAAACAATCAAACATTTTGAAAATTTTGCAAAATTAAGGTGCAGGCCAAAAATAGCCGTTAGGGCTCCACGGGACTCAAAATCCATCATTTTTCGGTGAAAAAGTGGTTTCATGCGACATTACAGGTCCTAAAACATCCTCAAAAGCTATGAATGGATATAGATGGTTATATCTGATATATTACTTTAATTTAGGACCATTTTCAGGCTGTGAAAGGGTTTTCATGAATGTAAAATAGCAAAAAACTAGTGACCTGCACCTTCTGAATTTTGCAAAATTTTCAAAATGTTTGATTGTTTAGTGTTATTTATGTATAAATGAACACAAAAAAATACTACTCGCATGAATCTGAAATTTTCACACATTACGTCCCACCCCTAATTTTCACCCATTACGTTCCACCCCTACTTATAAGCGACTTGCCGTCTGCGAAAACTCACATTTGTTTAATTGATTTGAAGAATTTTTAAATGACAAATACTTTTACAGTAAGAAGACAGATAATATTTATTGTTTTAAAACCGATGAAATATTTACAATTTTAAATAAATATAGAAGAGACGTATTCGTTTTATTTATATCAAGACTTTTGAGCTGACGATGACAATTATTTTACTTATAACTCTTCGAAATTAAGATAAAATGGGTTCGGTCAAACCCGAAATCAGAGATGCGAAAAAAATTATTTTAAATTAAAAAAAAAATCTTACTCGATAATTTTCCGTAATTTTTTGTGTGGATATCTACTTTTGTCTGATACGATACTGAAATAGTGTTTTCATCAATTCTAATTTGAACTGTCATATTTCACGTGTGTACGACGAGAAACATACCTAGAGTATCTAGCCGACAATTCCAGTTCTTTTTAGGGAAAAATAATCTCATTTTTACTGATAATATTGACTCTGGCAAATATTTATCATTTCAACAGAAATTTCATTATTAAAAGTAAATTATACACATTGATGTAGAAATTCCACAGAGTCTCGCTCGTATAATAATAATAATAATAATTTAAAAAATATTATTTTATTTATTTATTTTTAACTGGTGCCAGCCTGTAGAGGGTCGAGGAGGATGAGAAGACCGAGGAGGGACAGCACAAACCAGACCTCCACTGGAAAAGTGAAGCGAATGCTGAGACCTTGGGGAGGCTTATTGCCACCCAAATCCCAGAGAAGACCAGCGAGAAATCAATGGTAAGAGGCTGTTGCGATACCGCATCGTTATCGAAAAGAGGTGAAGAATACTGGAAGTCTGGGGAGACTTGTTGTCACTCAGACTCCAGGAAATACTACTGGTTGTTGTCGGTGAGCAATCACTGACGATGATCTGTGTGAGAACTCCTAGTGAGTACAAATAATAATAATGATAATAATAATAATAATCATAATAATAATAATAATAATAATAATAATAATCATAATAATAATAATAATAATAATCATAATAATAATAATAATAATCATAATCATAATAATAATAATAATAATAATAATAACTGCAAGGGATATGGAGCATGAAGAAAATCAGTACAATACCAATAATCTTAGGAGCACTAGGAACAGTCCCAAAAACCTGGAGAAAATACTGGGAGAAATTGAAATTCAAAGGGATCACTGAAACCATACAAAGGTCGGCAATGATAAAAAAGCTGCAATCTTAAGGAAAATCCTCGAATGCGGAAACCAACCCGCATAAGCTATGAATGGAAGCAAGTCACATGGAACTTACAGCAAGAAAGAAAACAAAACAGAAAGAACTCCACATCACGAAACTGCAAGAAACATCACATCATAAAATTTACACCGACCTCAAAAGATGAACCAATAGACAGAAATTGCAAGAAACATCGTAAGCTGCCCCCACAAAATAACACCGTCTTAAGCTGACACCACAGAAACTATTTGTAGAGGGACACAATCCAGCAGCGACGAAACCTGTGGTGCAAAGATGAATGGGTGTATAACGATGTCTACACCCGAAAAGGTAAGCAGTATCCAACAACAACATTCACTGCCGCTGCTGCTTGTAACAATAGCCTTGTCTGTACGTTTGTTCAACTGTTAGCAACTAATGTAAAAGTGTAAAGCTGCTACAAATCCTAACCTAACACTAACACTAACCTAACACTAACTCTAACCCTAACACTAACCTAACACTAACCTAACACTAACCCTAACTCTAACCCTAACTCTAACCCTAACACTAACCTAACTCTAACCCTAACACTAACCCTAACTCTAACCCTAACCTAACACTAACCTAACACTAACCCTAACAAAACACTAACCCTAACACTAACCTAACTCTGACCCTAATCCTCACAAACAAAAAGTGTAAAGCTGCTACAAACCCTAACGTAACCCTAACCTAACCCTAACCTAACACTAAACCTAACACTAACCTTACACTAACCTAACTCTAACCTAACACTAACCCTAACACTAACCTAACTCTAACCCTGACCCTAATCCTCACAAACAAACACCTGACAACAGCTAAAAGAGGTTGTGTATACTCCTCATGTGTTAGAAGTGTGCTAATGTATGACTCCGAAACTTGATCTGTCTCTGCCGGTACACTAAAGAAACTGCACCGTAATAACAGGGCAATGATCAGATGGATCTGTTTGGTGATGCCTTAACAGAGCATCCATTTTGGGTCTATGCTCGCGCAGGTCAACTTGGAAAGCCTCGGAGACATTATGCAGAAAAGCAGACTGCGTTGGCTGAGGGATGTTGAGCGCAACAACGGCTGGATTGCTAAAGCAGAACAGTTGAATGTGTCAGCAGGAAAGACCACCGCGATCAGACCCAAGTTGTCTTGGGAATACGTAGTTAAACGTGATAGGAACACCGTCGATATGAATTCCGTCGGGCCTCGTCAAAGACAAGAATGGAAGGGAAGACTTGGATCGAGACTAGACAATTACGCTCCACCCTCATTAGAAGATTAATTGTTACCTGATTCAACAAATAAACCGGTTGATGATGATGATGATTATAATGATGATGATGATGATGATGATGATGATGATGATGATGACGACGATAATAATGATAATGATGATGGTGATGGTTTGTTGTTTCTAGCGGTCATTCGGTTTGTTGCTCGTTTAAATCCAATGTCTGTTGATTTCGTACCAGATTTGTGTTGGTTTCAAAAGTTTTATCAATTTGGTTTATTTCTTTATTCATTTCTTTGTTTCCTCTTTATTTATTCATCAGGCTTGTCGATATCACATAATTCTGTATAAATTTATCCTCTTCAAACAGAACAGAAGTTTCTCCGCGATGTCATCAAAGAATTCTTTCATCGTGCTAACGATGCAGTATCGTCTTCGCATCACGGGCAAACTCGGTGCATTCTATCTTAAAGTGCTGATACCTGGTGCGCCATTCACCCTAGGCGGGTTGAAACAGAAAGAGGAAGTGTCTAGGAACTAATGAACTCACAATCGGTCATCAGTCGCATGGAGACCGCGGTCAGGGGAGATGATGACTTTAGTCTTTGCCGTGAGGTGTCGCCGTACACAACGTTGGCTCGTTTTGTTTGAGTATATATACATTATTATATATATATATATATGTTAGTAGAGAATGGTAGTTTACTTGAAGCATTGTTGGGTATAGCAGTAGTAATTTTTTGAAAGGCTGTGGGCAATGCAAATTCCGGGTAAGATCAAGTTGTAAGGTACAAAAAACAATGAATCGATCGAATACGAAATATGATTTACTATTTATTTTTCCTAAAGTCTTACATAACAGCAAGAGTGTTTTTAGCTGTTTGTGTGATGTCCGGGTGATTAAAAATCATTATTTAATATTTCGGGGAAAGAGACTTCCCTTTGTCAAAAATAATGAAACCAGAAGAAAATTTTTTTCTCCGAATGTGCAGAGAATTTTACAAAACAAAATGGCTGCCAGATGTAGAACCGCAGCGAAAACAGTCTCGCAGGGAATGTCAATTAAATTTTATTTTAAGGTTATGTTACATATATGATTTGGTGTTCAAAAATATTTGTGTAATGTTGGTTAAGTGTATGGTGCTCGATAAACTGTTAGTTTTAATAATATATATATATATATTTTTTTTTTTTCATTTTTTTTATTAAGTTTATATTTGATTATTTACTTTCATTTCAGCGTGTTTTATCTTCATATGTTTTTTTTTAATCTTTCTTTCGTATTTTAAGAATTTTAATATAAAGTAAAGTAATTAATCTCTCATTTTAAATATTCTAGATTTATTAAATTTATTGATTATCATCTATTTAAGAAGTGTTACTAATTGTGAGTTTTGTCAAATTAGTTTATCGAATTAACTTGATATATTTACTATAAGATAAGGGGAAATAACTTTGTTATCCGAATTAATTTATTTCATGGATTCTTTATATCTGTATAACAATAATAGTATATAAAACATATACACATACATGCATATATACATATATATGTATACACATATATATATAAACATGTGCACATATGTATGTATTATTGTTTGTTTAATTGTTTATATATTCTTCATTTTCATCTTGTTTACATATTTTTATATCATTATTTTTTTTAATATATTTTTTTAAATTAATATTTAATTTGTTTTTTATTCATTATTTATTTATTTATCAATTATTATTTTTATTTTTATTTATTTATTTTATTCATTTTATTATTTATTTATTTAATATTTGCATGTTATTTGTATACATTTTATATGTGGTTGAATTAATTAATTAACAATGCTAGGTTATGGGGTGACTTATTTTGGTCGGTAGATATTATAGAATGAACGGTGAGTGGAGCTCGTGACGCTGATTGAGTGAGGGGTTAAGTCTGGAGATGAGGATTGATTCTATGATTCTAAGGTCACCAATGTTTCTGACAGACGCTAAGATGGAGACATGCATATCACGCTGAGTATTTGAGCAAATCTCTGTGTGTTTGTGGAAAGAGGATATACGGGTATTCAAGTGCTCCTTTATGCGTAAGTGTAGCTGTCTTGTAGTGTTACCGATGTCAAACTTGTTGCATTTATTGCACTGTAGTTTGTAAACACAGTGCGATGACACACACCTGTGTTGGAGTAACACTACAAGACCGCTACACTCATAATATCTACCGACCAACCCTCATACTCCGTTTCCACCACTTCACTCATTACTTATCTCCTATATTATATTAAATTATCACACACCCTAACAATCAAAGAGGCCCCTCCGCATATGAACTTCCATCCTAACACACATTCAACCACAAACCAAAAACCATATTCAACATACTCCTATAACCCACCAAAATAAGTCACCCCATAAACTAGCATTGTTAATTAATTAATCCAAACACATAAAATGTATACAAATAACATGCAAATATTAAATAAATAAATAATAAATTAAATGAAATAAATAAATAAATTTTAAAAAAATATATTTAAAAAATAATTAATGAATAAATAAATAAATAATGAATAAATAAATAAATGAAATATTAATATAAAAATATAATTAAAAAAAATAATTAAAAAATATGTAAACAAGATGAAAATGAAGAATATATGAATAAACAATTAAACAAGCAATAATACATACATATGTGCGCATGTATATATGTGTATATATATGTATACATATATATATATACATATATATATATATATATATGTATATATGCATGTATGTGTATATATGTTTTATATATATACTATTATTGTTATACAGATATAAAGAATCCATAAAATAAATTAATTCGGATAACAAAGTTATTTCCCTTTATCTTATAGTAAATATATCAAGTTAATTCGATAAACTAATTTGACGAAACTCACAATTAATAACACTTCTTAAATAGATGATAATCAATAAATTTAATAAATCTAGAATAATTAAAATGAGAGATTAATTACTTTACTTTATATTAAAATTCTTAAAATACGAAAGAAAGATAAAAAATAAAAATATGAAGATAAAACACACTGAAAATAAAAGTAAATAATCAAATATAAACTTAATAAAAAAAATTATATAAAATAAAAATTAAAAGATATATATATATATATATATTATTAAAACTAACAGTTTATCGAGCACCATACACTTAACCAACATTACACAAATATTTTTGAACACCAAATCATATATGAAACGTAACCTTAAAATAAGTTTTATTGACATTCCCTGCGAGACTGTTTTCGCTGCGGTTCTACATCTGGCAGCCATTTTGTTTTGTAAGATTCTCTGCACAGTCGGAGAAAAATTTTTCTTCTGGTTTAATTATTTTTGACAAAGGGAAGTCTCTTTCCCCGAAATATTAAATAATGATTTTTAATCACCCGGACATCACACAAACAGCTAAACACACTCTTGCTGTTATGTAAGATTTTAGGAAAAATAAATAGTAAATCATATTTCGTATTCGATCGATTCATTGTTTTTTGTGCCTTACAACTTGCATCTTACCCGGAATTTGCATTGCCTACAGCCTTTCAAAAACTTACTACTGATATATATATGTATTTATTTTCATGTCTTGTCATTGCTATTATCTTTGAATTGCAGATGGAATAATAAATGGTGATTTAATAAGAGTGTTTATCTCTATCATTGAGTAGATATATGTGGTTTTGAAATGATACTGACTTTTGAAACTTTTTCTTAAATAATTTCTTTATGTGATGCTGTCAAAAGCGCTGATGAAAACTATTTGGAGTCATCAAAAGTATAACGCAAAATAAATCTTCCAAATTGTCTTCGAAACGATCGTACGCCAAATAATTGTTGTGTTTGAATTATCGGAACTGATATAAATAATAATCTAAAATTGTAATCTCAACTTACTTTATATATATTGTTCCGGTGTTCGATGTGCGACTGATTGAAATTCTTATCTCTACATCATGATTCCGTAATAGACGGGTCAGTATACTGCCAGAGTGGTCCTACCTAAAAAAAATGCAATATTTTGTTTTTGGTGGTTTTATGTTAGGCTGGGTGTAGTCTACAACGTACTAAAATTTGGACAAAATCTTAGTATG
>OY744552.1:49003948-49008948 GCA_963556195.1 Sepiola atlantica
AGGCATGATTTTGTGTTATCCGTGTGTACGTACGTACGTATGTGCCACCCTGTATCTCATCAACTATTTGATGGATTCAGTTGATTTTTGGCAGAGAGAGGTTCTAGGGTCTAGTTGATGGCATTTTAATTTCAGTTTACCATATACCTTAGTTTTCCAGAAAATACCAAAAAACCTTTAAAATGACCATTGTATTGAAGCATAGCCTTTACAAAAGTAGTGACATTCCATGAAAATTCATATACACTAAATGTACAAAAGCAAGGAAATTCCCAAATGTTTACACTTTTATTGTCATTAAGGGTATCCGAGCACAACAGGACTATGTATTTTACTGGTAGGAATTTTTCTTCAGCGCACCTCACACACTTCATCCACTCATGCATAGAGATTTATACTGTAGTGATGTGATAATGAAATGGTTTGGTTGAAATTGTTAGTTGCACGTTTATTTATTTTTTCTTCATTCTCAGTTTTTTATTCACTATTATTATACTTCTTTTGTCAACTTGTGCGCTTATGCTTTTCTGTTGACTGATTACTCCTATATATATTACATTATATATATATATATATATATATATATATATATATATATATATATATATATACCGAGAGAGAGAGAGAGAGATGAATGTTTTGAATGGTATCCTTTACAACATATCAACAATGTTCGTGTTATTTAATGCTGAATCCGCTCATTTTGGTAAAAGTTTTATGCTTCAATTTCTTTATATATTCAGATATATATTCATAGTGTTTGGTGTTGCTGTTTTGTAGAGAAACATTGTTGTATTTGTTTTTTTTTGATTTGTAGAACATGATTGAGTTTTGCAAAGGGAAATGAAAAAAAAACAATAACATCAATGTTTGGTGTCTTTTAGGTCAGAAAGCCAGTATTTTCAGACAGCCTGATCTGGTAGCATAAGAGATAGAGAGAGATAGATAGATAAAAAAGGTAGATAGATAAATAGAGAGAGAGAGAGAGAGAGAGAGAGAGAGAGAGAGAAAAGAGACAGAAACAGATTATATAATACATATATATATATGTATAGATAGATGTATAGAGATATATAGAGATAGAAAGAGATATAGAGATGATTATATATATATATATCATGATTTTGGGGGCAGAGTACACAATTTTATTATTGCAAGCATGAAGGGAAGACGAATACTATCGTTCATGATTAAAAGTTTATCAAGAACATTTTTTTTAATCCCTTTCTTTTTTTTTTAAATATCTCGATACAGCCTTTGTTAAGAGAGGGCGAAACCGGTCGGCTGGCATTTTTTTGTTTCTCTTGATAAACTTTTAATCATGAACGATAGAATTCGTCTTCCCTTCATGCTTGCAATATATATATATATATATATATATATAAATATCGAGAGAGAGAGATGGATAGATATATATATATATATATATATATATATATATATATATATATATATATATCGAGAGAGAGAGAGAGATATACATAGATAGATAAGTAGATAGATATAGATAAACAGTTATAAACGGATTTAGATAGATATATTAATCTATTTAATAGATATATTCATGAAAAACAACAAACACAGTTGGACTGCAAGTGTGAAGCAAAGAAAACAACTTTACCTGTTTTTTTTCATGGCTGTCTGTGCTAAAAACTCAACGAAACAATAATTAACTATGATTCCCCCCCCCCCATCTCTCTCACACACACTTTCTCTCGCTCTTAATCAATCAACCAATCTAATCAGAGAAAACCCCACAACGTACGTACGGGAGAAAGACAAAAACATACAAAATGCAAACAAACAAACCCCATAAACAAAACGACAAAAGCAACGAAAGAAAATAAACGCTGTCCTCTCCTTCGGTACATTAATCACGCTGCACTGTTTGTGCAATAGATTTGGTTGGTGTTTGTTAAATAAAACGCGATTTTATCTTCTGGGCGATTTCATTTATTTCATTTCTTTTTCAAATTGCGGTAATTTTTTAAAAAAACTAGGTTTTCGCTAATGAAGAACAGACATAGCTTGAAAAAAAATAAAAATACGTATTTCTTTATTATCTGTTTTTGCACACTTTCGTAGAAAAGTTATTCTGTTATTTATTTGTTCAAAGTGTCATGGAAACAGCTGGCCTGCTTATACGGGTGCATTTACCCACTAGCGGCGTTCAAGTGCGCAGGTTAGTCAAATGTACCAGGTACGTCATGTTGTCGTTGCAGCCCCGGTATCTAGCGTAACGGGTTCAATTCCGACGGTCAGTACTCAGTGTATCTGTATTTATATAAAGTTAGGTATGTGTATGGAAGGTGACGGTTGTTAAGTGGATATCGACACGGACTGAAGACCTGGGTGTTGTTGTTGTTGTTAATAATAATAATAATAACAATAATAATAATAAAACATTACCCTTAAGACTACAGTGTGATATAGTAATTTGCATATCAGATGATGATGGGAGGTGAAGGTGGTTAAGTGGATATCGATACGGACTGAAGACCTGGGTGTTCCAATAATAATAATAATAATAATAATAATAATAACAATAATACTGGACCTTGGGGAGGCTTGTTGCCACTTGGGCCCCAGAGGGGACCAATGGCCCTTATCAGCGGGAAATCGGTGGTAGGTGGCTGTTGCGATACCGCAAGGTCATCAGCGATGATGAACGCAAAGAGGTGGAGCATACTGGAAGTCTGAGGAGACTTGTTGTCACTCAGACCCCAGGGAATACCACAGGTTGTTGGCAGTGGGCGATCACTGACGATGACCAGTGTGATAACTCCTAGTGAGTAAATAATAATAATAATAATAATAATAATAATAATACAGTATCCTTAAGACTACAGTGTGACATAGTAATTTGCATATCAGATGATGATAATGATGATGATGATGATGATGATGATGATGATGATGATGATGATGATGGGTGGTTAAGTGGATATCGACACGGGCTGAAGATATGAGTGTTCCAAGTTCGAATCCAGTCGGTTCCACATTACCACTTGGGATGTTGGCAACCTTCTCGTGGTCCTTTCCGTAAGTAACTGATGTCTTTCCAGAAAGATTTCTAACTAGAAAAACATCGGGGAAACTAATGCCAACACCAGAATCATCTGATTCACACGAAAGAAGGTGAAGGTGAAGGTATGTGTATATATTTGAAGAGTTCGGATGCAAACCGCGATAAACGCCATTTTCAAATTTTCGAGACTATCACTACAACAAATCTTGCTTTTCAACTCTCGAATACTACCCGTAAATTATTTTTTACATAATATGATACGGGTATAATTTCTTTTGGCTTTCAATTAAAAAAAGATTACTTGTTGAAGTCTAGATTTTATAGATGCGTCCTTCGCGTTTGGCATTCGAACCTTTCATTTATTTAATTGGCATGTACAGGATTCATTTCTCAACTAACACTCCGATCATTATTAATTTTAGTACACATCCGCTAGGCATAAGGTTGGATAATGTAGGGTATATTTAGTTTTAATTAGTTTTAAGCAAAAGAGAAGTGGAAGCAATTCGTGAAATTTCAGATGCTTCTACGTTCTGTTAATTTTAAAAATATTATTAGAAATTAATCAATAAATATTCACCAAATAACATTTTTAGTATTTTAAAATTCATAGCGGTCATGAAATAGACAATAACACATATTTCAAATAGTTCAGATTTGCATCAATTTTGATCCTTACCTATTAATCCAACTCGTTTAGGACGGGTATTCTTAAACTTAGACACTAATTACGCAAGACTCTGTGAATTTAACTTTTTTTATTTAAATCCCTTAACGTTAAGCAGTGCATTTCAAGAATCAACATCATGTAATTGATTTTGACCCAAATTAAAACAAGGATTCTAGACATAAGGTTTAGTAGCATTATATCTTGATGGTGATTTTTTAGATTAGGACCCGCGCAGGGTTAGGGTCAAAGTGAGTGTTGGGTTTAGTGTTAGAGCAAGGGTTAGGGTTAGTGTTTAGGATTAGAAGCATGGTCAAAGTTAGCGCGGGTTCTGACGTGAAAAAGTACCATCTTGATTTTAAGCCACATAAAAGTGGTGCAAAAATGTTCTGTTCGGGTAATAAAAATTGGTTCTAAAACCGAATTGTTCTAAAACCGAATTGTTCTAAAACCGAATTGTTCTAAAACCGAATTGTTCTAAAACCGAATTGTTCTAAAATGAAATTGTTCTAAAATGAAATTGTTCAAAAATGAAATTGTTCAAAAATGAAATTGTTCAAAAATGAAATTGTTCAAAAATGAAATTGTTCAAAAATGAAATTGTTCAAAACATGAAATTGTTCAAAACATGAAATTGTTCAAAACATGAAATTGTTCAAAACATGAAATTGTTCAAAACATGAAATTGTTCAAAACATGAAATTGTTCAAAACATGAAATTGTTCTAAAATGAAATTGTTCAAACATGAAATTGTTCAAACATGAAATTGTTCAAACATTAAATTGTTCAAACATTAAATTGTTCAAACATTAAATTGTTCAAACATTAAATTGTTCTAAAATGAAATTGTTCTAAACCCGAATTCTTCGAAAACCGAATTCTTCGAAAACTGAATAATATTATCCCATTAAAACTAATGAAACAAAAATCAATTCGTTAATTCTGATATTTAAATATTTAATGCAGGTATTTAAAAATCGATTCCTAAGAAACCCCGTGGATTAAAAAAAGGATTTCGTGAGAAGATTCGTACAGATTCCCGAGTTCGACATAAAAAATCCCGAGTTCGACAAAAGAAATTCCCGAGTTCGACAAAAGAAAATCCCGAATTCGACAAAAGAAATTCCCGAGTTTCGAAGTTGAAATCCAATCGGATTGATTGTATTCAATCACCGTCAGTAAAAAAGGCTTGTTCTAAAATAGTTGTATGGAATTTACAGAAATGTGGTGAACCTCGTCAAAGACTTTGATGTCGTAAACCGTCCAAAAAAGAAATTGATTTTGTTTCTCTGCTACGTACTTAA
>OY744552.1:49013948-49018948 GCA_963556195.1 Sepiola atlantica
TCAGAGATGACCATTAGGATGTCTGCAGTAGATCGTGCTTGATCCATACTGACGGTCAGAAAGTAGTTTAGCATTAACTAAGTGCCGTACTATCGCTAGATTGATTAAGGAGTCAAAGATTTTAGCAAAGATCGGCAACAGACTGATTGGGCGATAGTTCTGAGGATCGGTTCTATTCCAAGAACTCTTGTAGACTGGTACCACAGAGGCAATTTTCCAGCTATCGGGGAAGCAAGATTCAGCTAGATATTTATTGTAGAGTTTGGAGAGGACAGGGGCCAGCTCAGCAGAGCATTTCTTTATTACTATTACAGGTATAAAATCAGGCCCACAAGCTTTGGAGGTGTCAAGGTTTTTAGTTTAAAAAAAAAATATTTCTGCTCTATTAAATAATACATTGAGCTCCCTTACTAGGATTCCCACCGAAATCATTCAACTCTGCACACACACACTATATATATATATATATATATATATATATATATATATATATATATAAGTTATGTAAAATAATCCAGTCAAGGTTGGTATCCACATGATAAAACTCCCGAGAATCTGTATTGTGTTTATATAATAAGGGTCAATAACACCTAGAGATATTTATTTATGATTAAAGAAATATTTATTTATACAAACATAGCATGGCTACACATTTCGGGACATGTTTCAGTCGTAGCTATAATAAACTTGACTTCCCCAGACATAGAAAAACGTCAGATGTTCGCGCGTTCCTATTCGAGAGTTAAGAAAATATATTTTCTGTAACTAAATAAATAAATACATATATATTTTTTTTTTTCGCATACTTACTGTTAAACCATCATATTTTATTTCCCAACGACATAAAATCATGAATACATGAGGTTTTTATTCTCTGGGTAATCAGATTTTAGTGGGTCAGATACTACACGATTGACACCCTGACTTAGTATAAGGGGGGGAGCATCATATCGTTCTTTAATGAAATGACACACACACATCTTGAAATGAAAAAGTATGATTTTTTAAGTTAAATTCCTTAGAAACTTACATGGCTTAGTAGAGTACGTAAAAGTAAGGATTAAAATTAATGATAATAAAAAATTATTATTATTAATATTAATATTAATATTATTATTATTATTAATATTATTATTATTATTATTAATATTATTAATATTATTATTAATATTATTATTATTAATATTATTATTATTAATATTATTATTAATATTATTATTAATATTATTATTAATATTATTATCATTAATATTATTATTATTATTAATATTATCATTATTATCATTATCATTATCATTATTATTATTATCATCATTATCATTATCATCATCATTATCATTATCATTATCATTATTATCATTATCATTATTATCATTATCATTATCATTATTATTATTTGTACTCACTAGGAGTTATCACACGGGTCATGTTTGTTCATGTATTCTTTTTGGGCTAGTTTGCTACATTCACTTATGATTTACGGTTTCGTCTTTGTCCACGCAGTCTGCATTTACTGTTTTCCTGGGTTTTATCTATTTTAGCCTTAATGTAGTTTGTCCTAATTGCATTGTTCTGTGCAGCCATCAGTAAAGATTCCGTTTTTCTGTTCAAGTGTCCTTTTCTTAGCCATGCCTAGCTATTTTCATTGGTTTCTTCTCTTGTCAGTCTTCTGAAGCGCCCATGTAGCTTTTTTTCTTCCCACTTTTCTTTTCTTTCCGTTTTGTTTCTGGTTTCGGTGCTTCCCGAGTTGTTCGTTGGAACGGTATCTCTTGCTGCAGTGATAAGGATTTCCATGTGTTGAGTTATGTATTTTTCCAGTTCTATTTTTTTAGTCTTCTACACAATCTCCTATACTTACCAGTCCTCTTCCCCATTCGTTTCTTTTAATGTAGAGTCTGTCCCTATCGTCTTTTGGATGTAGTGCATTGTGCATGGTCATTAATTTTATGGTCCTCTGGTCCAAGTGCCTGAGTTCCTCTTTGGTCCAGCCTATGAATGGTCCAGAGTATCTTATTAGTGTTACTGCCCATGTGTTTATTCTTGCTACTAGATTCCTGCTACATAATTTCGTTTCTAGGAGTTTTCTTGTTCTTCGTAAATTTTATTTTCCAATCTTCTCTTTCATTTCCGTAGATTTGATGGTTTCTGCTTCAAGAACTCCAAGATATTTATAACTATCCTGTTCTGGCGACCTCATTTCCTCTTGGTTGGGGAGTTCTATGTTCTCTGTTGTCTCCAGTTTTCCTGTTTTATTTCTAGTAGTGCACACTTTTCTATTCCGAATTATATGTTGATGTCCTGGCTGAAGATTCTGGTCATATTTATCAGCTTTTCCAGTTCCTTTTTGCTTTTTCCAAATAGTTTCAGGTCATCCATGTACATCAGGTGGTTTACTCTTAGTTCTGTATCTGTAAACTTGTATCCGGCATCACATTTTCTGAGTATGTAGTTAAGTGGCATCCTAGCTATTATAAACGGTAGTGGTGATAGGGAATCTCCTTGGAAGATGCCTCTCTGTATCTTGATCTCAGTCAGCTGTTGTTCTCCGGCTGTCAGTTCCAGTCTCCATGTTCTTATTGCTTTCGTAATAAGATTACTCATCTTTTCAGGTATTTTGTATATTTTCAAACATGGTATGTAGTTGCTTGGAGTCTGTCCGTATCATCTTTTGGATGTAGTGTATTGTGCATGGTCATTAATTTTCTGGTATTTTGTATATTTTCAAACATTTAATTATCCGTGCTTGAGGGATTCTGTCGTAAGCTTTTTTGTAGTCAATCCATGCCATGGATATGTTCTTTTTTCTGTTATTTTACCTCTTTAAGGATCTTTTGATCGATGTATAGGAGGTCATGCGCCCCTCTTTTATCTTTACGACATCCTTTTTGTTCTTCGGGAAGTAGTCCACGTTTGTTTAGGGGCTGGTAGATTTCTTCTCTCAGTTGTGCCGTCAGGATTTTATTATTATTATCATTATTATTATTATTATTATTATTTATTTATTTTCTGTGTTAAGCGTTTTTTTCTCAACAAATTGTACAAGTCTGATACTATCAACGCTGCCCTACCCACAACCAAGACTACCGGAAGTGATTAGTTAAGAAATGGATGACTATTTGAAAGCGACGGACTAATGCTATAATCAGTTAACCGTGGAAAATAGTCAAGATAGAGAATTCGGCAGATGCAGAAAAATACGTCATATATATGTACACACACACAGACACACACATATATTATACACACAAATCTTCTATGAACTGGAAGTACTACTTGGCACAAATGACAAGAAAATTAATGATTTTAAACAAGCATTTAAAAAAAAGAAGAGAATGACCACATGTTGCTCACCGTGTTCCCTAGAATATGTATTCCAAAATATATAATGATGGGTTAATTAGTTTCACAGTAAAACATGTAACTGATAAATACAGGGTGGGCAAAAATAAGGGTCCTATTTTTAAAAATTCATAACTTTTTTATTTATTGATTTTTTAAATTTTTTTTTTTAGAATAAGTAAAGGACCCCTTCCGAAGCAAGCATGAGCCGTATTAGCCCTAAGGAACGTACCCTCATTTAGAAAACATTATTTTTGCTTAAAAAACTCAAAACAGTGTAAAAAACAATACTTTAGTTTTTGTAAGTTTTAAGAAGTGTTTTTCGGCTAAAATTTGTTTTGTTTATTTCAAAAAATCTCGGAAGGGTCAGTCTACACACACATAAAGTTTGGTGAGTTTAACTTTTATTTTGATGAAGTTATTCAAATTCAAGTTATTCAAATTTAAAGATAGGACCCTTATTTTGGCCCACCCTGTATATAAATATATTCACATGCCTAACTTGATATAAATATAAAATGTCACCGCTAAACTCAACGGACAGATTTAATGGATTCATTCTACGCACATCCGTTCTTGGATCTTCCATGCGATGTTGCGTAATAGAACGTGTTCTGTGATGCTGAACCGTAATGCAGAGAGCATACCGTCGTCTTCGAGACGACGAGCTGACACAGTCATATCTCGTTCTACGCGCAGTAAAATTAGAACAGCCGCCGCCGCCGCCATGATGGATCCCAGCTCAACGCTTGATTCGCCGTTTGCACATGCGCACACCGTGATAACGAGCGCGCACGCGCATTTCGCGCGCGTTTTGTTGCTGCGTTAATTCATTACGGCTTTTCTTTTTCGTTTTTTTTTTATCTATTTGTTTGTTCTTTTGCTATTCTTTTGAAATTCTATTAGTCGACTACTTATCTATTGTAAGAGCATCGCCTTTAATCGCCTCTGGGAGGATTACAAAAAAAGACTCACTTCGGTATTCGCGTGTTTTCTTTTGTGAAAAAAAAAAAAGAAACATTATAATACGACATCCCAAGTTGCTTTGGGCTTAATTTAACGTTGTGTGTATGTAAAGATTATATATATATATATATATATATATATATATATAGTAATCCAGGTAAAGTAAACATCCACAGGATAAAAATCCAAATAATTTCAACCGGGCTTATAAAAAGTGCTCAATATCAAACAGAGCTTTTATATATGATATTTATTTCATTTATAGAGACATTTACAAACTCTGCGACACTGGCATGCCGATGTTATCGATCTACAGCTGTTCGTAACTGAGATCTCATCATGCAGAATTAAAATCCGATCGTTACCTCAGATCATATTTGGGAAGAAACATTTTTTCTCAAATATGATCTGAGGTGAGGATCGGATTTTATATATCACACACGCATACATATATATATATATATATATATATATATATATATATATATATGTGTGTGTGTATGTGTGTGTGTGTGTGTCAGGTTATGTTGAAAAAAAATCAATAAATTGATCGATCGCAAAAAAATGAGAGTTAAATAATATTTTATTTATACAACTATACGTTGCATTTTCAGAGTCGTACCGCGGTTTCATCCAGATGGTCTGGCCTTTTTAAATTAAAAAAAAACGTCTATCGCTCATGAGGAATCGTCAGC
>OY744552.1:49023948-49059638 GCA_963556195.1 Sepiola atlantica
AAGTCGGAAACGTCAATGTTTCAAGAAAGAAATTAACGATCGTCGCGTCGTTAATAATTACAATCTTAAAAGATTTAAAAAATCAAGATTCAAAAAATGGTAAATATATTAATTCGACGTCTCGCACAGTTAAAATATTCAGCGCAAAGTTACAATTTATGCATTGATGTTAAGTTTGATTATTCCTCGACTACACAGTGAAAAAAATGGTGAAAGCTATGATGTAACAAACAATGGCTGACCGAGCTCTGATAACTGCTACCTGTATTAGTAAATAATGAGTAATCTCCCCCTGCAATTACTACTACTAGAATAAATGAAGCCCTTGTCAATTGTACTACTTCAATAAGTAAAGCATGAGTTGTCTCCCCCTGCAATTACTACTACTGGAATAAATTAAGCACCTTGTCAGCAGTACTACTTCAATAAGTAAAGCATGAGTTGTCCGCCCCTTCAATTACTACTACTAGAATAAATGAAGCACCTTGTCAGCAGTACTACTTCAATAAGTAAAGCATGAGTTGTCTCCCCCTGCAATTACTACTACTAGAATAAATGAAGCACCTTGTCAGCAGTACTACTTCAATAAGTAAAGAATGAGTTGTCTCCCCCTGCAATTACTACTACTAGAATAAATAAAGCAACTTTTCAATGGTACTACTTCAATAAGTAAAGCATGAGTTGTCTCCCCCTGCAATTACTACTACTGGAATAAATAAAGCAACTTTTCAATGGTACTACTTCAATAAGTAAAGCATGAGTTGTCTCCCCCTGCAATTACTACTACTAGAATAAATAAAACAACTTTTCAATGGTACTACTTCAATAAGTAAAGCATGAGTTGTCCGCCCCTTCAATTACTACTACTAGAATAAATGAAGCCCCTTGTCAGCAGTACTACTTCAATAAGTAAAGCATGAGTTGTCTCCCCCTGCAATTACTACTACTAGAATAAATAAAGCAACTTTTCAATGGTACTACTTCAATAAGTAAAGCCTGAGTTGTCTCCCCCTGCAATTACTACTACTAGAATAAATGAAGCACCTTGTCAGCAGTACTACTTCAATAAGTAAAGCATGAGTTGTCTCCCCCTGCAATTACTACTACTAGAATAAATAAAGCAACTTTTCAATGGTACTACTTCAATAAGTAAAGCATGAGTTGTCCGCCCCTTCAATTACTACTACTAGAATAAATGAAGCCCCTTGTCAGCAGTACTACTTCAATAAGTAAAGCATGAGTTGTCTCCCCTGCAGTTACTACTACTAGAATAAATAAAACAACTTGTCAATTGTACTACTTCAATAAGTAAAGCACTAGTTGTCTCCCCTGCCATTACTACTACTAGAATAAATAAAGCACCTTGTCAATTGTACTACTTCAATAAGTAAAGCATGAGTTGTCTCCCCCTGGAATTACTACTTTTAGAATAAATAAAGCACCTTGTCAATTGTACTACTTCAATAAGTAAAGCATGAGTTGTCTTCCCCTGCAGTTACTACTACTAGAATAAATAAAACAACTTGTCAATTGTACTACTTCAATAAATAAAGCATGAGTTGTCCGCCCCTTCAATTACTACTACTAGAATAAATGAAGCCCCTTGTCAGCAGTACTACTTCAATAAGTAAAGCATGAGTTGTCTCCCCTGCAGTTACTACTACTAGAATAAATAAAACAACTTGTCAATTGTACTACTTCAATAAGTAAAGCACTAGTTGTCTCCCCTGCCATTACTACTACTAGAATAAATAAAGCACCTTGTCAATTGTACTACTTCAATAAGTAAAGCATGAGTTGTCTCCCCCTGCAATTACTACTTTTAGAATAAATAAAGCACCTTGTCAATTGTACTACTTCAATAAGTAAAGCATGAGTTGTCTTCCCCTGCAATTACTACTACTAGAATAAATAAAGCACCTTGTCAATTGTACTACTTCAATAAGTAAAGCATGAGTTGTCTTCCCCTGCAATTACTACTACTAGAATAAATAAAGCACCTTGTCAATTGTACTACTTCAATAAGTAAAGCATGAGTTGTCTTCCCCTGCAATTACTACTACTAGAATAAATAAAGCACCTTGTCAATTGTACTACTTCAATAAATAAAGCATGAGTTGTCTCCCCTTGCAATTACTACTACTAGAATAAATAAAGCATTTTCGAGCAGCACTACTTCAATAAGGAAAGCATGTCGTCTCTCCCTTACGACTAATACTCTTTGAATACATAAGTATGGGGTTTGTCTCCCTGCTGTCATTACTGATTCTTGATTTTACAGCAAGTACTGCGTTTTCTCACAGTCGATGAAAAACAAAAAAAACGCGTTGACGATTCAGAGCGTAGTTTGCAACTGTTTCAACGCAATAAGTTTGTGCCATAGTATGAAAAATAGATCCACCACTTCAATCAGGTGTGAATTCAGTAGTCAGCTGTGTAGACATCAGCAGGTGAAAGTCATTCACACTGACCAGAGACGGCACGATTTTGACCCCTGTATTTTTAGATGCTCAAGGTATTATGTTAATAAAAAATAAAGCTAAATAAAACTTTCTGTATCCGATTTTAAAAAGATATTTCATTTATCTAAGAAATTACATTCATCCGATTGCATTCAGTTTTCTTAGTAAACAAAAATATTTTTTGAGAAAAAAGGACAATGAATAGCTAATATTATATAACATTATTTGGTGCGTTTGAGTGAAGAAATCCCCCAAAACAGCTACAAATGAAGAAGAACATTTTTCTCTTTCACCACGACAATGCACCCTGTCACAAGTACATTCAGACAATAGTAAAACTACATGAGTTTCACTTCAAATTGCTCCCACACTTGCCCTATACTCCAGTATCGTCCGCAGCGAGTACTGGCTGTTTATAGTCCTCAGATGAATGCCCCAGAAAAAGAAAGTTAGCTTCAAATAGGTGGACAAACGAAAAGGACATGGTGGGATGCTGGCTTCCGGTGGAAAAAGCTTGAAAAAAGTATGTACGGATGCCTGAAAGTGATACAACAATTTTTTTTATTCATATTAATTTCAGACTTTTCTTTTTTCATATTAATTTCAGACGTTTTTTTCATCATATTCTAATAATTAACATAATACAGACTATTTGAAAAACATTTATTTGATTGTTTTCAAAACTAAAAAAAATTTTCATTGAAGAAAATAAACGAACTAGAATAATCTTTTATTTTTAAGAAATAATGTTTTTGAGCAACATAATGTGATTTTTTTATTTAATGCTTTTTTTGAAATATTTAGTGAAAATAATGTTTTTTGGAAGGGTTATGGCATTTCCATTTCTAAGAAAAAAGTTTGATTCCGGAAGTTACTCCATTTCCAAGAAAAAAGGTTTTCACTATTATTAAAAAAAAATGTTTTGAAAACAATCAAATAAAAACAAATAAATTATTTTCAAATAGTCTGTATTATGTTAATTATTAGATTATGAAAAGAAAGTCTGAAATTAATATGACAAAAAAGAAAGTCTGAAATTAATATGAATAAAAAAAATTGTTGTATCACTTTCAGGCATCCGTACACACTTTCTTCAAGCTTTTTTCACCGGAAGCCAGCGGTTCTCCATGTCCTTCGCATCTGCCAAGAAGTGATATCAGAAAGTGAGGTGTATTTTAAGACCAAAAGAAAATCGTCTACACAAAAAGGTATCGAACTGTCAGAGAAGCGTTAGAATTAATAAATCAACATAGAAGGAAACTATGTTGGTTAATAAAGCTTACGTTTGCCTAAAAAGTGTCATTTAAGTTAGGCCCGGAACTTATTGAGTGACGTGTTACATTTGTATATGCACTTTTTTATTGTAATAGTAAGAAATAATTTCCTATTCTCGCAACAGCTTTTTTATCATTGAGTTCTCGCTGAAACCCGTTGTTAGATTTCTCTAGAATTTGTGTGGCAGTAAGCGTACATGATTGGGGTACTCTCCATGCCCTTCCAGTAGAGATCTCCTTTGTACAAATAAGTCATCGCTTATCAAGGTCGAACACTACTAGGGAGTAGAGGTTAATGTGTTTGTAAAGAGGACAGTTAGACAAACATCATGCGGATTCCAGATTGGTGTGTAAACTGGACATAGTTTAATTTTCGTAACATTGTACTTTAAAATAACACTGTTGTAGTCAGTTCGGAAGCAGCCCCATGGTATTGTGTTCCACAGACGGGTAGTTCTTGGAAATAAACTCTGCTCATGGAATTTCCGTTTTGCTCCAGGTGCGCATAGAAAGGTAAATTATTTACAGTGGTTGTAGAAAAAACGAGTTATTGCTGTGAATGTTTTACAGGAGAGAGAGTCCAGCACGATAATACCCAGTTTGAGCAGCTGCTTTAACTGGGTAGCAATTTCTAAACCTCTCTGAATAGAAATAAATTCAGTGTTAGTTGTTTTTTTGTTTTTTTTAGTTTTCTTCATTGTATTGCTATGTAGTTTTTTTTTTCAAATTGAGAACGTTCTTGTTTTCTGATGAGTCCATGGAAGAAAGATTCAGCATTGACATAAACATGTTGGTTGTTCTTTGAACGTAACGGAATTGAAATTGTACCGACAATTTTGTTTGAAAAAAATGATTGGTAAAATGAATAAAATGGTGGTCATTGGAATATATCGAAATGTTTATTTATATATATATATATATATATATATATATATATATATATATTATTTTACGTATCCATATAAAATGTTATAAAGATATATAATCTTTTATGTATCAATGTTCAGTATTTACTTGAACAGTGCTCGATACGTGAGTAAAGCTAGAGAATGAATTATGAAAATATATTTATGGCAATTAAGCTACACAGAGGCTTCCGCGTTTCATCCCCGTAGGGAATCGTCAGGCTAAATACACCATTTTAGCCTGACAATTCCCTACGGTTATAAAACGCAGAGGCCTTTGTGTAGCTTAATTGCCATAAATATATTCCCATAACTTACTATATATACATATACATACATATATATATATATATATATATATATATACACACACATACACATATATATACACATACACATATGTATAAACAATTGAATAATATATTCCAAAGACTATTAGTTTATTAATCTTTCAAAAGATTCCTTTCAGAAAATCCATACACTTGTCGGTCCGTTTCGTCTACGCGTGAACAACTAAATATACACATTGCCCATTATTATAGGGTGGAAGATTATGCTAACGCAGCTGCTGTTGCTGATGATCATTATTATGATGATGATGATGACGGCAGATTAAAATCATATTTCTGCTTCAGAAAACTTGTGAGAGAGCGACACGTTTTTAGTGGCAAAATCATTTATCGATCAATTTCTAATCTATCGATCGGACTATTTCTGTGTTTCAGTTCTTATAGCAGCAGCAGAAAAAGGAAGAAAAGAGACAAAAAAGAAAAGGGAGAGAAACAACACATACATACGCGCACATGTACATACGAGTCGCATTATTAGAGATACGCATACATACATACACACACATAATACATACATACATACATAATACATACATAAAATAAAGATGATCCGCCTGAGATTTTAAGGTAATCTTAGGACGAATCCATTTTAAAGACGCGTCTATTGAATCTGCAAAATGTATCTATTCGAGCAACCACATACCAAGGCCAAGAGCCACTCGAGGATAAGTGTTAATGAGATCGAAATTATTATCAGTCGAAAGATGAGGAACACTATGAGAGTACTACCATCATCAATAATATGAACAAAATTTGATTACTTATCGGCTGTTTATAGCGCCAATTTGTTGATATGGATTTGTGGAAAACCATGTTGTTATCAGCATGGAAACAGTACCGCGATAATGTGTGCCACAAACGGCAAGCTCTTGCAAAAAGGCTTTGTACAACGAAGTTCTGCCTGACGCTAAACACATGGAGAGAGTGTTAGGACACCTAACGAAAACGGAATTACCTCCCTTGAACCATTTCGGGAGTTAAGAGTTATCGCCCTTGGGAAAAGGGTCGTCTGCCCGGAGAGAAAGAAAACAACGACCACGGCGTCAGACTGAATATCTCAATCGCGTCCAGCGGCCAATTAAGTCATTAATTCATTCTGTGTTCAGTTTTAATGAATCTGTTAAACGTTTCTCTTGATAGTTCATCCATTTATTTACAAGTTATTATTTATAATTAACCTAAATTACGAGGTTATAAAAGAGAAAGGAAAGTTTTTTTCGATTTGAGAGCCAAACGAGTTCTTGCTGTGAATGTCTTGCAAAGAGCAACCAATGAATGGAGCTCAGTCGAGCACCTTCCATGGTGATTACGATAGAATAAAAAGAGACAAACACGGAAACATTAACGTGACAGATCAATAAAACTATTACTTACATGTTAATTGTGACAGACCAATGAAAATGATATTTCAAACAACGTAACAGATCAACGGACATGGTAAAATGTGATTCCGATAAACATCCGAATCGTCATGAGCGATATTCAGGTATTACATTCTAACATTTGATGCTCAAAAATTTCTTAAACATCGAATGTCCAGAAAAAAAACCGGATGTGCATCAAAAACAATTGATTTTTTTTCTTCAAGGATGCTGTGAATTTTTTCCAGAAACGCGTGTAAAATTGTTTTACTCCGCAATTGACCGATATAACTCTAATAAATATATATATATATATATATATATATATATATATATATGTATACCCTAGAAGAATATCCGTCCCAGGACGGGTAAAATCCAATTTTTATCCATTTTTTTAATGTGATTTTGATAGTAAAAAATATAAAGAAAATTAGTTTTAAGCTTAAGGGGTCTTCATAAAAAAAATTGAAATTCAAGGATATTTGCTTAATTTGTGTCAAATTAATTTGTGTCTAATTAATTTGTGCCTAATTAATATACATCAAATTTCATGCAAATCTTAAAAGAATGAATTTTCGAATGAGAGGCTGTGCCCATATTTTGCACCTCCCCCCCAAAAAAACAACTTTAAATACTCCAAAGGAAGTCAAACCTTTCGAATGTTTATTAATTTATGCAACATACCTATTGTAAAACTTTCACATAAATCAGAGGTATCTGGATTTTTTACATAGGGCTTCAAGTTTTTTTTGCCCCCCGTTTGGATAAAACTAAATAAAATTAAGTATAGCCCATATTACCCACCCTTACGCTTTTTGTGTTAAAAAATTCATAACGATAGGTTCATTAGTTTACGAGTGTCTCTTGTACTTCAATATATATATATATGTGGGTGTGTGTGTGTGTGTGTGTGTGTGTGTGTGTGTGTGTGTGTGTGTGTGTGTGTGTGTGTTACAGAAGATCAGAACAACATTTGTACCGTCGGTTTCAAATCAAAATCAAGGGAACGTATAATCGATATCCTTTATCAGACTCTATTCAGCCTCTGTTTATGTCTGTCCGGAAAATGGCGGCTCGCGCGTTGTATAACTTTTTGACGATATTTCAATCTTCCGTTTTATTTTCATTATTTTTACTAACTCGGCATTTTCACCAGCAAATCCTACTCATATTTACGTCGTGGGAAAGCAAAAATAGTTGGGTTTTTTCTTGTTTTTCTTCTTTCTCTTTGCTCTGTAAATTTAAGTTGAGGTCTCGTTAACCTCCGCTCGTCTTCTCTTCATCTTTGGCCTCGGAGAATTAAAAAATTAAAATCTAAGCACTAAAAATAAAAAATTAAAAAATTAAAATTACCCCCCCCCCCAACGCCAGAAAGGGGGAAAGAGGCAGAATTAGGAATGAATAATGAATGTCCATAGCCTACGATAAATCGTAGGGAAAAAATATTTATATTAAACCGTGGAAAATATATATCTATATTGAATATCCATGGACACCTGACCCTGGCCCACAGACGTCATCAGCATGACTAACTTAGAAAAGGATCGAACCTTCAATGTTGATGTCAATAGTCCGTTGTTTTACACCCAGGCTATGACGCTTTGCTTAGAAATATGAACGATTTTAATCACCTAAATATTTTATGTAATTGTTTTTATTGGCGATTGCAGCGTTCGTTGATGTGTTTTACTACTACTGTTTCGATTGTCTCACTTCCTAAGTGATTAAGATGCAGAAAATTACATTATTAGTCGCCCGTAACTTTATAGGACGTAGTTTCCGTTAATATATATATATATCGTATAATTACATAAAAATGCATAGAATATATTTTCTCTTTTTAAATTTTTCTTATCTTTCTGTTTTTGCTGGAGATGGGGCATCCTATCGGATGCCAGACATTCACCGGCTATTTCAGACACTCCAGCCTAGAGATCGTTTTAAGATTCTAACCGTCCCTTTAAGTGCAATTGTTTGTATTTCTCTTGCACTCGGTTCACCGGGTATACTCGCCGGATAGCCTTTGAAATTTTTTTTCATTAGTCCTGTTGCTCCTATAATTACTGGTATGATGGAGATTTTCCTAAGATTCCAGTTTCTTTTCATGTCGTACATAAGACGTTGGTATTTCGTAATCTTTTCCATTTCTGCTCTGTTGTGTGTGTTTTGTGTAAAGTAACATTGTAATTATCAAAATCATATATTCGCGAAGAAAGCGAACCCAAACTTGTCTTATAATTGTATTAATGCAGAGATTAGAGGGTTTTCGCAAGTAAGTTCTTCTAAATTCCTTTAAAATTTTAAATAATAGAATGGTTGACATGTTCATAAAAGAACAAAAATGCATTCTGGGCGATTTAATTTTGTAATTAAATTTATTTCAATATAATGTTTTTTTAAATATTGGTGCATTTCTTATTTCAATAAATTTGTATTAATATAACGTGAATAATAAATAAACAAATTATATTTCAGTTTGTACTTATGAAGGTTAGGGTTATGGGTGAGGGTGAGGGTAAGGGTTAGGGTTTAGAGTAAGGGGTTAGGGTTTAGGGTTTAGCGTTTAGGGTTAGGGTTAGAGTTAGAGTAAGGGGTTAGGGGTTAGGGGTTAGGATGAGGTTTAGGGGTTAGAGTTAGGGTTTAGAGTCAGGGTTTAGGGGTTAGAGTTAGGGTTTAGAGTTAGGGTTAGAGTTAGGGTTAGGGTGAGGGTTATAGGTTATGGGTTTAGGATTAGGGTTAGGTTTAAGAAAGAAAATACAAAACGGAGACACTCGAAGTGGTTTTGTAATTTTAATAATACAACAATTATGTTTGAAGCAGATGTATGCTTGTTCTGACAAATCGATGGTCGCTGGTGGCACTTGTGGATGTAGATGACCCCCACTTGTGGATGTTGAAAGAATCTTCTGCTAACGAAGCAACACGTTGAATGATGGTGGTGGCTGAGAACGTGCTATTTCTGCTCGCGGTTTTGGTTCTAGGAGAAGGTTTTGGAAGCTGCTGTCAATACTTACATCTTTCAGGACTCGAGGCAAGTTTTTTTGGGGAGGAGGGCTGTGTTGGCTCTGCTATCTTGCATGTATGTCAGACTTGGGACCCAGACGTTTCTGGCTTGCCACTGCGTCGGCGCAATGACCGTCTACGGCAACAAACTAGAAGGAAGACTCCCTTCAATTGTGCTCTACCAGAAGCTTGGTATTGATGGGATGTTGGATGCCTTACGCGCTCGGCGTCTCGGGTGGTTTAGTAATGTACAACGTGCCACCTCCTGCACCAACTCAATAACACGTATGGGGACCCCAGGCGCAAACGTGCGTAGAAAGACCAAAGAAGACCTGGCATGAGAGTGTACAAAGTGACTTGCAAGATTACTTATATCAAACCTTTCGATCGGACCGCATGGGGAGCAGGTGTACGACGTTGTCTAATGTTGTCAATCTCGGAGTCCGGGGATTCCGCCGGTCTGTGGGTTTGTTCTGTGCAGTTCTAGGAGGTCCCCCCTCCCAGGCTTTTCCTCCCCTCTTTGGGGAGGAGTAAATTTATTGCTTACTGCCTGAGGCGCCCCTACCGGGGAATGCCGTCGGGGCTGCCCAGGCAATTTTTAATGGCCGGAGTGCTCACTTTCTCGGGCGCTGGCTTTTCAAACCCCACTTTCCTGTGGGAGTAAGATAAAAGTGGCATTTTGCCTAACCTCCTGGAGAGGAGGTAAATAAATACTCGCGGTACCATAAGTGCCACAACCGGATTATTATGATGATGATCACAATTCATTTAAACGTAATAAATACATTCCAGAATTTGTGTCATTTCGAAATATCAGATATCTTAACTTCTTTTAGAAATAGAAAATATTGCATTAAAAGAAAATAATAAATCCCAACAAATAACACAGCCACTACAACAGGAAATCGAAACCGTATCCTTGACATCTGAAGATTGTTATTCGGATTTTCTTATAAACAGGCCGAAAAACATCTATTAGTTACGTCATGTTTCAAAACCTGAATCCAAACACAAACGATAATAAAAATAAATCACTGAATGTTTAAACATAATCAATGGCGTTGGAAATTATTTTAATATTCGTAAACAATTGAACAAAACAAGTGAGCAAACATCTAGATGCACAGCTCATCAATTAAGGATAACCCCCTTTACTTTCACTCAAATTATCAGCAGCCCCTTATGTCTACTGTTGTGAAGTTGTTCCACAGTAAATAATAAATAAAGGAAGTCAAGTCGAGGGTTGGTTTAACAAGTGTATTAACAAAGTAAGAAAGTGACTAGCTCTTGGCTAGACAGTTACAAGACTGTGCTTTTTCTTTTATGTCTCTGGTGACTCGCACTATTTATAGTGACAACCGGTGTAGTTTCTCTTGTGTAAGAACGGCCGGTGTAACATCTACAGTGGCAACTTGCCTCATCTGGAGTAGACTTAGGTAAAAAGAAAAAAAAAACATTTCGCTTGAACTACGTAAGATTAGATTTAACGTTCCCAAAGTTCATACTAGAATTGTCTTCATGAACCCATGCTGCAACAGATGGAGGCGTTGAATAGCAATCAGTTCGAAGCGGAAGTTTTCTGGATGTTAAAGGTTCAATCCTCACTAAGAATGAAATGATTAAATAAATAGGATTTTTTAACAGGATATTTTAACAGGATTTTTTACCAGAATTTTTAACAGGATTTTAGATATACTTTATAATAAAATTTTAAGATTTTAAATTTAAAAAATATAGAACTTAATAGATTCAATAAGATTTTAAAATATCCATAAGATTTAAAATATGATTTTTGATAGGATTTTTAATAAAATATTTAATAGGATATTTAACAGGATTTTAGATATAATTCATAATAAAATATTAATACAATTTTAAATTAAAAAAAAATATAGGACATAATAGATTTAATAAAATTTTAAAATATCCATCAGATTTAAAATCTGATTTTAATATGATTTTTGATAGGATTTGAAATCCAACTTCAAAAGAATGATTCATAGGATATTTAAGAGGATTTAGAAAATTTGTGGTTTTTTTTCCATAAATGTTGGACTTGTATTAAATTAAATAAATAAAGTTTCAATATGTAATTATTAAAGGTAATTAAATTTCAATAAATGTTGAACTTATATTAAAATTAAATAAATAAAGTTTCAATATGTAATTATTAAAGTCAATTAATTTCAATAAATGTTGGACTTGTATTAAATTAAATAAAGTTTCAATATGTAATTATTAAAGGTAATTAAATTTCAATAAATGTTGAACTTATATTAAATAAAATAAAGTTTCAATATGTAATTATTAAACGTAATTAAATTTCAATAAATGTTGAACTTATATCAAATGAAATAAATAAAGTTTCAATATGTAATTATTAAAGTCAATTAAATTTCAATAAATGTTGAACTTAAATAAAATAAAATAAAGTTTCAATATGTAATTATTAAAGGTAGTTAAATTTCAATAAATGTTGAACGTATATTAAATAAAATAAATAAAGTTTCAATATGTAATTATTAAAGTCAATTAAATTTTAATAAATGTTGAACTTATATCAAATGAAATAAATAAAGTTTCAATATGTAATTATTAAACGTAATTAAATTTCAATAAATGTTGAACTTATATTAAAATTAAATAAATAAAGTTTCAATATGTAATTATTAAAGTCAATTAATTTCAATAAATGTTGGACTTGTATTAAATTAAATAAAGTTTCAATATGTAATTATTAAAGGTAATTAAATTTCAATAAATGTTGAACTTATATAAAAATTAAATAAATAAAGTTTCAATATGTAATTATTAAAGTCAATTAAATTTCAATAAATGTTGGACTTTTATTAAATTAAATAAATAAAGTTTCAATATGTAATTATTAAAGGTAATTAAATTTTAATAAATGTTGAACTTATATTAAATAAAATAAATAAAGTTTCAATATGTAATTATTAAAGTCAATTAAATTTTAATAAATATTGAACTTATATCAAATGAAATAAATAAAGTTTCAATATGTAATTATTAAAGTCAATTAAATTTCAATAAATGTTGAACTTAAATAAAATAAAATAAAGTTTCAATATGTAATTATTAAAGGTAGTTAAATTTCAATAAATGTTGAACGTATATTAAATAAAATAAATAAAGTTTCAATATGTAATTATTAAAGTCAATTAAATTTTAATAAATGTTGAACTTATATCAAATGAAATAAATAAAGTTTCAATATGTAATTATTAAACGTAATTAAATTTCAATAAATGTTGAACTTATATCAAATGAAATAAAGTTTCAATATGTAATTATTAAAGTCAATTAAATTTCAATAAATGTTGAACTTATATTAAATAAAATTAATAAAGTTTCAATGTGTAATTATTAAAGTCATGTAGTCGCGAAGCAAATGAACACACGGGCATACACGAAGTTGTCTTACAATTTTATTTATACAAATATCAAGTCTGTTCGTCAGTAAAAAAAAAAGTCTTATATTCGTGCATACAATTTTGTGCTTGGGAAATAAGACGATGTGCGAGGTTTTTTTTTTTAAAAAAAGAAAAAGATATATGAAAAACACAATAAACGCCATTTTCAAAATTCCGAAGCTCTGACGACAAAAAGTGTTTCAATACTATAGCGCACCACTAAATAATGATATGGAACTAATTTCTCTTTGTTTTCAACTAGCAGGGTTGACCGACGTTGCCCGGGGCGATAAAAAACAAAATAGAAGAAATTGAGTAGGGTGTGTAAATCGTTCTAACAAAACTTCTATCTCTCCCCTCTCTCTATATATATATAGTCATCACTTTATTTTTCTTTCTTTCCCTCTCCCCCATTTCTCCATCCCTCTCTCCAACCCTCTCTTTCTCCTCTTCCCAACCCATTCCTTTCTCTTATTTTAATGCTCAATGTTTAATTGCTTGCCCCCCCTCAAATTCAACATATTACGAAGGTACACAATGTAAATGAAGACAATAGTCCGAAGAGAGTTAATATATACCAGTTACCAAACGTAATACTGTAATCTTACAATATTTTACAATTAAATTAAGTTTTTAATCGAAGTCTAGATTTTATATGTTTATCATTTTATTGTCTAATGTCTTGATTTAAAGGAATTGGATGTATCGCGTTTTGCATTCGAACTCTTCATGTATGAAAAACGAAATAGTAAAAACAAGTGACACGAACGAATGAAAAAAAAAAATTGAACCGAAAAAAAAAAAAAAGCGCTAAAAATTAAAACTAATCTGCACATGTAAGCCGAGAGAATCGAGCGAGAAATCGGAGACGTGAGAAAAATCGTCTGCCAGAAATCGATAAAATGACGTCATCGCGTGAATCTCGGAAGCAGAGAATTAAGAATCGCGTTTGTCATATGTTCCAGTTGATTGATGCGAGGGGAGGTTTAGGGTTAGTTGTAGAGGGGAAACATTTCATATTTCCTTTGATTCCGACACTGCTACACCTAAAACCGAAATATCTTTAACGGAATGAGGCTATATTTAACAGCATACGAGTTGAAGTACTTTTCATTTGCTGTAAGTTTAACTGGGAAAATCATTATATCGTCGAATCCATATACCAAATCTCGTAGCTGTTAAGATGCGTCCAAAAATCGCTATAAGACACTGGGTCTGTCGGTCTGTTTCTCACGCTTAAGTTCGAAGTAGCATGTTTGTCAGCATGTCACGCTTAAATTCATAATAGCATTTTGTAACGCTTAAGTTCGAAGTAGCATGTTTGTCAGCATGTCACGCTTAAATTCATAATAGCATTTTGTAACGCTTAAGTTCGAAGTAGCATGTTTGTCAGCATGTCACGCTTAAATTCATAATAGCATTTTGTAACGCTTAAGTTCGAAGTAGCATGTTTGTCAGCATGTCACGCTTAAATTCATAATAGCATTTTGTAACGCTTAAGTTCGAAGTAACATGTTTGTCAGCATGTCACGCTTAAATTCATAATAGCATTTTGTAACACTTAAGTTCGAAGTAGCATGTTTGTCAGCATGTCACGCTTAAATTCATATTAGCATTTTGTAACGCTTAAGTTCGAAGTAACATGTTTGTCAGCATGTCACGCTTAAATTCATAATAGCATTTTGTAACACTTAAGTTCGAAGTAGCATGTTTGTCAGCATGTCACGCTTAAATTCATAATAGCATTTTGTAACGCTTAAGTTCGAAGTAACATGTTTGTCAGCATGTCACGCTTAAATTCATAATAGCATTTTGTAACACTTAAGTTCGAAGTAGCATGTTTGTCAGCATGTCACGCTTAAATTCATAATAGCATTTTGTAACGCTTAAGTTCGAAGTAACATGTTTGTCAGCATGTCACGCTTAAATTCATAATAGCATTTTGTAACACTTAAGTTCGAAGTAGCATGTTTGTCAGCATGTCACGTTTCATCTGGAAATATAATTTGTGTCGGTCTGTCACACTTTAGTTGAAAATATAATTTAATCACTTTTTAACGCTTTAGTTAGAAATATTATTTTTATCGGTCTGTCACGCTTCAGTATGTATATATATGTATATTTATATGTATATATATATATATATTGATTGATTGTAATTTTAGGCTTTGATCGCCTAGATTTGCATATTTTTTGCGTTTTCTTTTCTGTTTTGTAAAATTAGCACTGAAGATAGCCACACCAAGAAATAAATGCAGATAAGCATTTAAAAAATACATTTGTGTTTTCCGAAACAATTGTCTGCTGAATAAAAAATAAGTTTTGTGAAATGACATGAATCTGTTTTTTAAAACATTGACATGATATAAAATTACATGAAAATACTGAACATAGCAGAGCTCTGGCCTTAAACTATTGAGCTATTATAATTACTTTATGCCATGAAATTTAGATTTGAATAGAAAAAAGTCTAATTATAAATAATTAAATAAGACATATATATACATATATATATATAGTCTCGGAAGTTTCTCAACCATTAAAACTATATATATAAAAAAACAAAAACAAAAAAAAAACTTATAGTCTCAAGTCTTCCAGTGGAAAATCACTCATGTAAGTCAATTTATTTTTTACAGTTATTATATTAGTTAGTTTCTAACACTATTTTAAGGGATCATCAGTTGTTTACCATGAAAAACTGTTTCGGGAATTTATATATATATAACATTAAGATGTCTATATAAATTAAAAACAACTTTTTGAAGACAAGCAATTACACCGATGTGGACATTTTTAAAATTGAATTATTACTAATATATGAAAATACAGATGTCCAAAATAGACATAATTTGAAAATCAAATTGTATTTTATTTATGGACAATGCTACTTGGCTTCTTTCCTTCCGAGGCTGATATAATCACAGAATAAAGAGATGCCGTAGCCGAAAATAATTATCAAAGAGCTTCAATTCGATTTGAACACCACCCACTACCCCTATATATTGCTTAATCGTCGTTTCGACTTTCATCCACGCGCACACACAAAGAACCTTAACCTTAACCCTCACCAGAACTCTAACCCCTATATATTACATAACTGCCCTTTGGACTGTCTACATGATACACATGCAAAGAAAAGAAACAGAATGTTGTTTATAATAGAAGAGAAAAATGAAACAAAATGGAGGACGCGTAAGGAAAATCGATAATTCCAGTTTTTGCTTCATCAGGATGCACAATAATCAGCCACAATTGAAACTAACCCTAATCCAAACAGGAGCAAAAGAACACACGACACAATACATAGTTTCCCTTCCTAATATCAACAATGTTGTTTGCTTGTTAGTTTTACGGCATATCAACCGTCGTTGAGACCTTTTAAGTCGAAAGCGTAAGTATATTTGGTGCTAATTTTGCTTGATATCTACCAGAAAAAAAAAATCTACACCTATCATTTTCGCGTCAAGCAATCATCTTTTACTTCCTTGTGTATGTGCTCAAGTGTTGCGATCAACGAAATTACATCCCCTCCAAAAAAAAACCTGCTACATATAAAAACGACTGCCAGAAAAAGCTCATCAGAAAAAAAAACTCGTTCAACATCAATAAGGAATTACCAAAATGAAACAGAAATAATAGGAAGCAAAAAAACAACGAACGCTGCACTCACCAATAAAAAAAATTACATAAAAGTGGATTAAATATTAACGTGATCAAAATCGTACATATTTCTAGACAAGCGTATTGGTCCAGTAGTATAGACGCTGGACTATAGACACCAATATCGAAGGTCGATCCTTGTTTAAGTTAGCCATGCTGATGACGGCTGTGAGCCAGAAACACGTGTCCATAGATTACTTCGATGAACGTATAAAATTAATTGTATATATATATAGCTATACACAATTAATTATATATATATACACACACAATTATATATATATATCCACACACAATTAATTAATTATATATATATACACACAATTAATTATATATATATATACACACAATTAATTATATATATATATACACACAATTAATTATATATATATATATACACACAATTAATTATATATATATATATACACACAATTAATTATATATATATATATACACAATTAATTATATATATATATACACAATTAATTATATATATATATACACAATTAATTATATATATATATATAAACACAATTAATTATAAATATATATATACACACAATTAATTATATATATATATATACACACAATTATATATATATATATACACACAATTATATATATATATATACACACAATTAATTATATATATATATATACACAATTAATTATATATATATATATATATATATATATATATACAGACAATTAATTAAATGTATATATACACACAATTGATTATATATATATATATATACACACAATTAATTATATATATGTATATATATATATATATATATACACACGCAATTAGATGTCCGTTAATTAAGATTATTAATATTACAGTTCTTTTTAATGGAAATCCCCCCAGACAAGGCATGAAGTCACTTGATGTAATAAGCTTACAAGAACAAATATGATTATCGCAAATAAAGAGATGTCTATAAGCATTAGTCTTAAAAAAACAAAGACGAATATGTAGGAGAAAAACATTCAGCATGGAGCGCGTTTCACAGGTCTTCAGCTCTTGGAAGTCTCTCATACTGTTTTATTCTCTTTGATTGTGGAATGTTGGCAATCTTCACGTGGTCTGTTATACTGTTTTATTTCATTTGATTAGGGAATATTGGCAATCTTTACGTGGTTTGTCATACTGTTTTATTCTCTTTGATTGTGGAATGTTGACAATCTTAACGTGGTTTGTTATACTGTTTTATTCTTTTTGATTGTGGAATGTTGGCAATCTTCACTTGGTTTGTTATACTGTTTTATTCTCTTTGATTGTGGAATGTTGGCAATCTTCACGTAGTCTGTTATACTGTTTTATTCCAATTGATTATGGAATTTTGGCAATCTTCACGTGGTCTGTTATACTGTTTTATTTCATTTGATTATGGAATGTTGGCAATCTTAACGTGGTCTGTTATACTGTTTTATTCCAATTGATTATGGAATGTTGGCAATCTTAACGTGGTCTGTTATAATGTTTTACTCTCTTGGATTGTGGAATGTTGGCCATTTTTTACGTGGTTTGTTATACTGTTTATTCTCTTAGATTGTGGAATGTTGGCAATCTTAACGTGGTTTGTTGTACTGTTTTATTTCATTTGATAATGGAATGTTGGCAATTTTCACGTAGTTTGTTGTACTGTTTTATTTCATTTGATTATTGAATGTTGGTAATCTTCACGTGGTCGGTTATACTGTTTTATTTCATATAATTATGGAATGTTGGCAATCTTCACGTAGTTTGTTATACAGTTTTATTCTTTTTGATTGTGGAATGTTGACAATCTTCACGTGGTTTGTTGTACTGTTTTATTCTCTTTGATTGTGGAATGTATGCAATCTTCACGTGGTTTGTTATGTTTTATTCTCTTGGATTGTGGAATGTTGGCATTCTTTACGTGGTTTGGTATACGTTTTTATTTCATTTGATTATGAAATGTTAGCAATCTTCACATGGTATGTTATACTGTTTTATTTCATTTGATTATTGAATGATGGCAATCTTCACGTGGTCTGTTATACTGTTTTATTTTATTTGATTATGGAATGTTGGCAATCTTCACATGGTTTGTTATACTGTTTTATTTCATTTGATTATGGAATGTTGGCAATCTTCACGTGGTTTGTTATACTGTTTTATTCTCTTTGATTGTGGAATGTTGGCAATCTTAACGTGGTTTGTTATACTGGTTCATTCTCTTTGATTGTGGAATGTTGGCAATCTTCACATGGTTTGTTATACTGTTTTATTTCATTTGATTATTGAATGATGGCAATCTTAACATAGTCTGTTATACTGTTTTATTCTCTTGGATTGTGGAATGTTGGCAATCTTCACGTAGTTTGTTGTACTGTTTTATTTCATTTGATTATGGAATGTTGGTAATCTTCACGTGGTCGGTTATACTGTCTTATTTCATATCATTATATAATGTTGGCAATCTTCACGTGGTTTGTTATACTGTTTTATTCTTTTTGATTGTGGAATGTTAGCAATCTTCACGGGGTTTGTTGTACTGTTTTATTCTCTTTGATTGTGGAATGTTGGCAATTTTCACGTGGTTTGTTATACTGTTTTATTCTCTTAGATTGTGGAATGTTGGCAATCTTAACGTGGTTTGTTGTAGTGTTTTATTTCATTTGATTATGGAATGTTGGTAATCTTCACGTGGTCGGTTATACTGTTTTATTTCATATAATTATGGAATGTTGGCAATCTTCACGTGGTTTGTTATACTGTTTTATTCTTTTTGATTGTGTAATGTTGACAATCTTCACGTGGTTTGTTGTACTGTTTTATTCTCTTGGATTGTTGAATGTTGGCAATCTTCACGTGGTTTGTTATACGTTTTTATTTCATTTGATTATGAAATGTTAGCAATCTTCACGTGGTATGTTATACTGTTTTATTTCATTTGATTATTGAATGATGGCAATCTTCACGTGGTCTGTTATACTGTTTTATTTTATTTGATTATGGAATGTTGGCAATCTTCACATGGTTTGTTATACTGTTTTATTTCATTTGATTATGGAATGTTGGCAATCTTCACGTGGTTTGTTATACTGTTTTATTCTCTTTGATTGTGGAATGTTAGCAATCTTCACGTGGTTTGTTATACTGTTTTATTCTCTTTGATTTTGGAATGTTGGCAATCTTCACATGGTTTGTTATACTGTTTTATTCTCTTTGATTGTAGAATGTTGGCAATCTTCATGTGGTTTGTTATACTGGTTCATTCTCTTGAATTGTGGAATGTTGGCAATTTTCACGTGGTTTGTTATACTGTTTGATTCTCTTGGATAGGGGAATGTTGGCAATCTTCCCGGTGTTTGTTATACTGTTTTATTCTCTTTGATTGTGGAATGTGGCAATCTTCACGTGGTTTGTTGTACTGTTTTATTTCATTTGATTATGGAATGTTGGTAATCTTCACGTGGTCGGTTATACTGTGATATTTTCTTTTATTGTGGAATGTTGTCAATCTTCACGTGGTTTGTTATACTGTTTTATTCTTTTTGATTGTGGAATGTTGGCAATCTTTACGTGGTTTGTTATACGTTTTTATTTCATGTGATTATGAAATGTTAGCAATCTTCACGTGGTATGTTATACTGTTTTATTTTATTTGATTATTGAATGATGGCAATCTTCACGTGGTCTGTTATACTGTTTTATTTCATTTGATTATGGAATGTTAGCAATCTTCACGTTGTCTGTTATACTGATTTATTTCTTTATATTATGGAATGTTGGCAATCTTCGCGTGGGCTGTTATACTGTTTTATTTCATTTGATTATGGAATGTTGACAATCTTAACGTGGTTTGTTATACTGTTTTATTTCATTTGATTATGGAATGTTGGAAATTATTACATGGTCTGTTATACTGTTTCATTCTCTTGGATCATGGAATGTTTGCAATCCTCACGTGGTTTGTTATACTGTTTTATTCTCTTTGATTATGGAATTTTAGCAATCTTCACGTGGTTATTTCGTATGACCACATGCTTCAAACATAGGCAAAGAAGAAAAAGATCAATGCCATGCTCAAAAGAAAACCGACACAAGTAAGAGAGAAAAAATTATTAAGAAACTTTCACGCGATTTCAGAACAACTTATATACCTCCCACACCTCCTATATCTGCCCCCCATCCTAAAAAATGACAAGAAAAAAAACTTTAAAAAATGCCGGAGAAAGGTGTCCTGTACGGAAAACAGCTTTTACAAAATGTCGGAACGCGCGCGAGCCAGATCAATAATCGATCCTTCCAGTTTCTGTTTTATCACAGATGATTGATAGCGGAAATTTCAGCACACTACCAATGGAGTAAAAGTCGACAATAATTAATCAATCGAGACGCAGTCTCAACAATAAAGGAGAATGCTTATTTATCGACCGTAGCACGTTTAAGTCAGGCGGCATCACTGAATGTCAGCCAGATGTTTTCGAAATGGCGAACTAAAATGGATTTATTTATTTCAAATCGGGTTATATTAAGAGTACAATTGTACTTTTTAATAGTTTTTATGCCTAACTTTTATAAACTATTTTTTCAAATGGACGCGGAAATCATAGATATTTTCCTACTTAGCTATGATATTTGTTTATATTTTTACATAGTATAGATGGGTTTTTATTAGATGTAAAAAAAAAAAAATTCTTGTTTTTTTTCGCACAAAAACAAAATGGCGGTCGGTCCTGATTCTCTTACATAGCCCCCCTACGACCGCCATGTTGGATTTTGCGATTTTGGTGTGACGAACAATTTAGTTTCTAATAAATAGCACTTCGAACGGGTTAAAAATACAAACAAATGCCACAGGTAAGTTTGAAAATAACTTTTATCGCTTACAGTTACTTTTATTTGTTGTATATTTGTTTTTTGAGCGTTTTTAGTCTGCTGAGCGTCGTAAAAGATACCCTCAAAGTGTTATGTTAAGGGAATGAAGTGCCTCAGTCATGGGAGGAGCGGTGAGGTATGATTTCATTGGTCCGTTATGAGTTGATTGGTCCGTTATGATTTTATTGGTCGGTTATGAGTTGATTGGTCCGTTATGATTTCATTGGTCCGTTATGAGTTCATTGGTCGGTTATGAGTTCATTGGTCGGTTATGAGTTGATTCGTCGGTTATGAGTTGATTGGTCCGTTATGATTTGATTGGTCCGTTATGATTTGATTGGTCCGTTATGAGTTGATTGGTCCGTTATGAGTTGATTGGTCCGTTATGAGTTGATTGGTCCGTTATGAGTTGATTGGTCCGTTATGATTTGTTTGGTCCGTTATGATTTCATTGGCCTGTTATGAGTTGATTGGTCCGTTATGATTTGTTGATTTACATACGATAACAAACATTCATTTCATTTGATCGTGACATACGAGACATTAGACCTCCCCTTGTTGGGGAGGCAATGCAACAGCAAACTCTTCTTTATCAGAAGGGTGGGGTTATATGAAACACAAGGATTCATATAAAGTATTAACATGGGTAGCAGCTCTTGTTTACACCTCCATTGAATCGGCACTGCTTGAATCCAGTGGCAAGGAGAAGTCCAAGAAGAGTTGAAACAATGCCGAGATAAGCGGAGAGCACATACAGCACCTGGTTCTATTTATCTTCTTCCCACAAGGTAAGATGTGACACAAGGTCGGGAAAGTGGGGGAAAAAAAACCAGCGCTCGAGAATTTGAGCACTCTGGCTGTTTAAAAATTGCCTGGGCAGCCCCGTCGGCATTCCCCGGTAGGGGTGCCTCAGGCGATTAGCAATAAACTAACCCCTTTCTCAAAGGGTGAGAAGGCAAAGCCTGGGAGGGTGCGCCATCCTAGAACTGCACAGGACGGACAACCGATAGACCGGCGTAAATCCAGACCCGAAAAAACGGCACCATTTTAGTACTGACCAGACTCAACGTCCCTTAACATTCGTGATCAAACGTGAACCGGTGTGTCAACGTGATTATATTGTGGAATAATTAATTACGGATATACTCCCAAGGGGCTCTTAATCAACCTTTTTCTAATTACATTCGGGGGTCAGCAGTGAAAGTTGATTATTAAACAGCATCTTACTAAATAATTGAACGTTCTGACCGCGAGTCCCCACGGGTTGCCCAAACTTAATATTATTCAATTCGATAATTAAAAGCAATTACTAATGAAAGTGATTTGATGGATGTTATTGATTAAGAACAGGGTATCGTTCAGTTACGATAGTAATAATAAATGCATGGTCATAAACTTATCGCCATTGAGTTCTTTGACGGGTTCAGCTTTTCGTATATCTTCCGCTTTTATTCACCCCCCAAACAAAGTACATTGCCACTACTTCGATTTTCTAGGTGGAGAGTTAGTAACATTGTGCCAGCTCGCTTTCTATTGGGGACAGCACCCCCAGACACGTCTTTCCTGCTTGAAACATCGCCAGTCTAAAAAACAGAAGATTTTCCCCCAAAAATTGTGTAGTTTTGTGACCTCTGTTCTGGAGCCACCTCTGACCCTTAACTTGACCCGTAAGATTTTTTTCATTTAAACACGACCTTGATTATTTGACAGGTGGAATGTCGTATGTTTCGCTATCTACGCTTAAATCCGATGGTTCTTAATATAGTTAAATCGAATAGTAATATAATTATAACACATTATATACGGTTTGATTCATGCTGTAATTTTTATAATGAAAAATATGTCTGGCTACAGCCACAGCAAAAAAACTTTACCTTTTGTTTCTCTGTACCAAACACCGAACAGAACTTCCATGAACAGCGTTTCTTTCGTAGAAGATCCCATCTGTTGAAAAAGATACTACGAGTATGTTTCTTAACTGGCTACAGCATGCTCGTCTTCAAGTCTTATGTAAACAAATACTCGTCGACACGTACTCTTGGAAAACCAATTCCTCTTAAGTAATCTTTTCTACCCATTCCAATAAACGGATAGCATGTCTGGTTACCCATAGTCACATTGTGTGCGACCGCTTTCCATTGGGGACAGCATCCCAGACACGTCTTTCCTGCTTGAAGTCTCGCCAGTCAAAGAGACAGAAAATTCTCCCCCGGAAACCGCATAGTTTTGTGACTTCTGTTCTGGAGTCACCTCTTACCCTTAACTGTCACTAAAATGTTTCTATTTAAAAACGACCTTAATTATGTAACGCTTTAATCTAATGGTTGTTTATAAAGTTCTAATTCAGTATCGTTTATTATTATAGCACATCATATAGAGTTTGATGTATGCTGTAATTTGCATAATGAATAATATGTCTGGCTACAGCCACAGCAAAAATCTTTGCTTTCTCTTTCTCTATGTGCCAAAAATCAAACGGAACTTCCATGAACAAAGTTATTTTCCTAGAACATCCCATCTGTAGAACAATATACCAGGCGTCTGCTTTCCGAACGGCTAGAGCATGGTTGTCTTCAAGTTCTTGGCCTTTTGGCTAAGATCAAAGTGTAGTATCTGTTCCGATGGATACTGCACCCCATAGACTGGTATTGTCTTGGCCTTCGGGGCTTGATTTACGCCGGTCTATGGGTCTGTCCTGTGCAGTTCTAGGAGGTCCCCCCTCCCAGGCTTCGCCTCCCCTCTTTGGGGAGGAGTAAGTTTATTGCTTACTGCCTGAGGCGCCCCTACCGGGGAATGCCGGCGGGCCTACTCAGGCAATTTTTAAACCTCACTTTCCCGACCCGACATTGGGTCATATCTTACTTGTGGGAGTAAGATAAAAACTGGCCTTGTGCCTAACTCCTGGAGAGGAGTTAATCAATACACGTACTCTTGGAAAACCAATTCCTCTTAAGTAATCTTTCTGACCATTCCACCGACCATTTCCAATCCTCTCGTGATGGCAAGCATCGCATATTGCTACTGAGATTTATCCTACTTTGGTTCGGGGCCAGATTTATAGGGGCATTCTAAGTGGGGGGTTGTGCAGCAAATGTCTTTTCATGTCACATTTAAATTTCTGCATGTTTGTACGATCGGGTAAACAGTGACAATGGAAAGAACTCCAAAGGTAATCGGTAGGAAATGTTCCGGTATCTGTAGACCCCTAAAGTGAAGGGGTTCGATTTTTTTATTGGTCGACTTGGTCGGGGATATTTACGTTGAGGGGGAGGGACGTATTAAGGTACCACATGCTTCCTGTATATCGTACTAGGCCCCTCTATTTGTTGAGCAAGTTACACGTGTGGCTGGTTGACTATAGCTGATATAGTTGAAAGCGCATTTCGACACACACTATATATAACACTAGCTTTTGATTTACTTTAGAGTCTTCGAGATTAAATGCAAGCAACTTTCTTAAGGAACCACCGAAGATCGTATAAGCCACAGAAGTGGTGAACGGTGTCACATAATGTAACAATCAATGCTCGTAGGATGTGTTAAAAAACGAATTCATCACTTTAAGGTACTTTGAAAATAGTAACTAAAACACACAACAAATGTTACAGGATGGTGACTTATATAGAGAAATAAACACACTAAAAAGATCAGCACATTGAACTAAATTGATATAATTTTATTCCAGGACAAGAAATACAATTTCAAACCAACAATAAATAAACAATCATGGCTGCCATTGTAAAGACAAACCAAAACAAGTCCAATTATTTATAAAACAATAATGTGAGAGAAAGAGAAGCAAAGAGACAGATACAGACATAGGTAGATAGAGAGGGTGAGAGAAAGAAAGAGAAGCAAAGAGACAGATACAGACATAGGTAGATAAAGAGGGGGAGAGAAAGAAAGAGAAGCAAAGAGGCAGATACAGACATAGGTAGATAGAGAGGGGGAGAGAAAGAAAGAGAAGCAAAGAGACAGATACAGACATAGGTAGATAGAGAGGGGGAGAGAAAGAGAAGCAAAGAGACAGATACAGACATAGATAGATAGATAGATAGACATAGGTAGATAGAGAGGAGGAGCGAAAGAGAAGCAAAGAGAGATACAGACATAGGTAGATAGAGAGGGGAGAGAAAGAAAGAGAAGCAAAGATACAGATACAGACATAGGTAGATAGAGAGGGGGAGAGAAAGAAAGAGAAGCAAAGAGACAGATACAGACATAAGTATATAGAGAAGGGGAGAGACAGATACAGACGTAGGTAGATAGAGAGGGGGAGAGAAAGAAAGAGAAGCAAAGAGACAGATACAGACATAGGTAAATAGAGAGGGTGAGAGAAAGAAAGAGAAGCAAAGAAACAGATACAGACATAGGTAGATAGAGAGGGGAGAGAAAGAAAGAGAAGCAAAGAGACAGATACAGACATAGGTAGATAGAGAGGGGAGAGAAAGAAAGAGAAGCAAAGAGACAGATACAGACATAGGTAGATAGAGAGGGGGAGAGAAAGAAAGAGAAGCAAAGAGACAGATACAGACATAGGTAGATAGAGAGGGGGAGAAAAGGAAAGAGAAGCAAAGAGACAGATACAGACATAGGTAGATAGAGAGGGGGAGAAAAAGAAAGAGAAGCAAAGAGACAGATACAGACATAAGTAGATAGAGAGGGGGGAGAAAGAAAGAGAAGCAAAGAGACAGATACAGACATAGGTAGATAGAGAAAGGGGAGAAAGAAATAGAAGCAAAGAGACAGATACAGACATAGGTAGATAGGGAGGGGGAGAGACAGATACAGACATAGGTAGATAGAGAGGGGGAGAGAAAGAAAGAAGCAAAGAGACAGATACAGACATAGGTAGATAGAGAGGGGAGAGAAAGAAAGAGAAGCAAAGAGACAGATACAGACATAGGTAGATAGAGAGGGGGAGAGAAAGAAAGAGAAGCAAAGAGACAGATACAGACATAAGTAGATAGAGAGGGGGAGAGAAAGAGAAGCAAAGAGACAGATACAGACATAGGTAGATAGAGAGAGGGAGAGAAAGAAAGAGAAGCAAAGAGACAGATACAGACATGGGTAGATAGAGAGGGTGAAAGAAAGAGAAGCAAAGAGACAGATACAGACATAGGTAGATAGATAGATAGATAGATAGATAGATAGATAGATAGATAGGGGGAGAGAAAGAAAGAGAAGCAAAGAGACAGATACAGACATAGGTAGATAGAGAGGGGGAGAGAAAGAGAAGCAAAGAGACAGATACAGACATAGATAGATAGATAGATAGATAGATAGATAGATAGATAGATAGATAGATAGATAGATAGATAGGAGAGAACGAAAGAGAAGCAAAGAGACAGATACAGACATAGGTAGATAGAGAGGGGGAGAGAAACTAAAAGTACTCGAGACTCATAGAAAATGTGAAATTATCAGCGAACGAAGCGTTTCGGGATAGTAAATTGAGTTTCATTGATAAAACGCACATACTCTAGATTTAAACATAAGTTTAGACATCCTATCCCGTGAATATTCAAGATAATCAGGGAAAAGGTAAATCATGATTGATCAAAATGACCAAAAAATAAATAGCCATTCATTTAAACCTGGGGGAAATCTTGGATTTGAACGTTGCCTATTCCAATCTTCTTGTGACGCCTATCATCATCAAACTTGCAATAATTTTAACCTTTATATTCGAGTGGTTTCGGGCCTTGAAGAGCGGTGACGCATCGGTACAAAAAAACATCACCGAATAACTCAGGAAAAGTGAAGCGTCTCGGGGTAGTTAATTGAGTTTCATTGATAAAACGCACATACTCTGGAGTAAAACATAAGTTTAGAAATCCTATCCCGTGAATATTCAGAGATAATCAGGGAACAAGTTAATAATGATGTACCAAAATGACCAATCCTAGAAAAAAAAATAATGACTGTCTGTATATCTAATGTATATCTAATGTATATCTAATGTATATCTAATGTATATCTAATGTATATCTAATGTATATCTAATGTATATCTAATTACGCACTTCGTAAATCGTCATTTCTTTTAAAACTGGAGAAAATCAAGGATTTGAACGTTGCTGGAGGAAATATACTAGCAGGGCTACCCGGCGTTGTCCGAGGCAATAAAAAACAAAATAGAAGTTAAATAGCATGTGTAACATCTTTATATTAAAACATCTCTCTCTCCCGCTCTCTCCCGTCTCTCTCTTTCTCTCTCTCTCTAGCCGTCTACTTATCTTTTCCCTTTCTCTTTTAATACTGTAATGTTAGTAAAGAGGCCTTCACAGCACTATCAAAAGTACCGTTAAAATCTAAGTATGAAGAGAAATGATGGTGATAATGATTATTGATCCCGGGCAATGCCGAGTAGAACTAATAGCCCCGGGAAATTCCTAATCTCTTGCATCCCAAAATTTCACAATAATGTGAAGATAAATTAAGTTGAAAAAGAAAAGTCTGAATAGATTTAATATATACTAGTTACCAAAGGTGAAACAGTAATCTTACAATTTTTGAACCCGGACAACACCGAGAGCAACAAATCGTGGTACATTCCTAATTTATTCCCGCTTCTCCATTTAAACATATTAGGAGGTTACGTTATGTTGATGACGTCAATAGTCTAGAGAGAGAGAGTTAATATATACCAGTTAACAAAATTAATACTGAAATTATATAATTATTGATCACAATCAACGCCAAAAAGCACAAATAGTTACGGTCAATTCTTAATTCATTCTCCGCCCTCCCCCCTGCGTTTCAAGTCATAAAGCATGTTCATTTATGTAGCGTCCCTATTATATAAAAGAGATTATAGTAATGCGCCTCTGTCGTATCAAAGACGCAATGTGGTTCATTTTTCGTCTGAACAAAATCATGTTCATTTATGTAACGTCCCTATTATATAAAAGATTATAGTAATGTAGATCCCCTATTGTAACTCATATTGGTTGTAGAAGTGGAAAAATAACAATTAGTTTTCTGCGTCGTAATCTATCCCTCTAACACTTATCGTTGGCTAGCTTTTGACCTTGAAGTAGTATTCTATTTTTAGCTCCTTACATCAGGTGGCTTCATGCATTGTCTGGAGCAATTTCTATAAAAAAATTTTAAAAAACCCAGAGTAGGTAGTTTTTTTTTTTTTTAATTTTTTTTAACATAGTTCACCCCAAACAAGGTAGGCCGCCACTGTAGACGTAAGGGGCTACTGAGAAAAAAGGGTGAAGGTTTGGAGGGAAGGTCAACTTTAATTAGGAGCTGCGCAGCAAGATGTCTGTTTACATTAGTTTTAAATTTCTGCATGTCAGTAACGTCAGGAAAGCAGGGAGGGAGTTCCAGAGTCCAGCAGCAGAAGGAAAGAAACTTTTCGGAGTAGAAAGTTATTCGGCATCTGGGGACCTCCACAGTGAATAGATGGGATTTGGCAGATTGTCAGGTTGGTCTAGTGAATTTACGTCGTGGGGGTAGCAGAGCAGCAAGCTCATCGGAGCACAATTCATTAAGTATGTTTCAGTTTGAACAAAGATAGTACCAAAAAAAAAATCAAGGATCCGAGCGTTGGTGGTGAAAAGAGAGAGGCTTGGTTGTAGAAGTGTTAAAAGGAACAACGTACGTTTTCGCCATTGCACTACGTGGTCTAGAGTATCAGCAAGCTATTGATCACCAATGCTCTTCGAAGTGCATTAGGGATATGCCCCCATGCCGCTGTTAATTAACAGTTCCTGATTGCATTAGGTCAGCATTGAATGTTAATAATTAAATATCATGGCGATAAATAACCGGACGCGCTGACCGAATGTCCCTGCGGGTTGCGCAAACTTGATAGTTCGATCCGATAATTCAAAGGAATGACTGGTGATACATATATTCGTCAGAAAATCGATAGCATTGATTAATAGCGCCGACCGAATAACGAATACGTGATCATAAGGTGAGCCCACTTTGGTTCTTTGGGGTTCTATTTGCTACGTAATGCTATAGTTAACAGTGTTACTTTGCCTTTCGGCTAGGAGAAAAGCGTAGTATCTGTTCTGATATAAAACTTCATTATTTCTGTCCTAGGTTAGTAAAAGGAGAAATTCTTCTAAACTAAAGCAATTTACATTTTTTGTTCCAATCAAAAGTGCCGCTTTTGTGATGGGTGGGATTTTTCCCACATTAAAAACCGACATTGTTTCTAACTCTTGCCCTCGTGGGGAGGAAAGTAAATAGAGAAATTTGGGATAGACCTACTAACTCACTCCAAAACTTGGCCTTTTGGCTAAGATCAAATTGTAGTATCTGTTCCGATGGATACTGCACGCTGTCCTGTGCAGTTCTAGTAGGTCCACCCTCCCAGGCTTTGCCTCCCCTCTTTGGGGGGGAGTAAGTTTGATTGCTTACTGTCTGAGGCGCCTCTACCGGGGAATGCCGACGGGGCTGCCCAGGCAATTTTTAAAAAGCCAGAGTGCTCACCTCTCGAGCGCTGGCTTATCTAATCCCACTTTCCCGACCTTGTGTCACATCTTATCTTGTGGGAGGTAGATAAATAACCTAACTCACTCCAAAACTTGGCCTTTCGGCTAAGATCAAAGTGTAGTATCTGTTCCGATGGATACTGCACCCCATACTGGTATTGTCTTGGCCCTCGGGGCTTGACTTACGCCGGTCAATGGGTCTGTCCAGTGCAGTTCTAGGGGGTCCACCCTCCCAGGCTTTGCCTCCCCTCTTTGGAGAGGAGTAAGTTTATTGCTTATTTCCTGAGGCGCCCCTACCGGGAAATATCGACGGAGCTGCCCAGGCAATTTTAATGGCCAGAGTGCTCACCTTCTCAGGCGCTAGCTTTTCAAACCCCACTTTCCCGACCCGACCTTGGGTCACATCTTACCTTGTGGGGGTAAGATAAAACTGGCTGAAGAGGAGGTAAATAATACTTTTATTTAATTCTTTTATTTTCATTATTGCTATTTTTCTTTAATTCTGGGCGTTTTTAAGTATCCCACTCACCATTCACAACTTATGTATATATTGATTGTAAACAAAATCCATTTAAAATTTGGGGATTTTTTCAGTAGTTTGCCGATAGAGTGAATGCGGTATTTTGATGATTGACTCTAGTTTAGAGAATGGACCAATTGGACGACCCCCGACCCTCATCCCACTAATTCTTTTGTCCTTATGCCACACATTTTTGTAAATGATTGTATTTTCAAAGATAAATAAATCTTGTCCTTTTGGCAAGGAGATAAGAACATAATCTCTTCAAATATTACATTTTATTTTCATGTTCTCGATCAGTGAAGGGGAAATTCTTCGAGACTGAGGGAATTTTTAATGTTGTTCCAATCAAGAGTTCCGCTTTTGTAGGTGCTGGATTTTCCCCACAATAAGAACCCACCTTGTGTCGAACTCTGCCCTCGTGGGGAGGCTAGTAAATAGGAACAGTGACATATTGTAGGTACCCAGATGCCTTCTGTATATGGAACTTGACCCGACTGGTGTTCGTGTGATAGTTTCACTTACTGATGCGTGTATGAACCATTATACACACCTGTGTTGTCGTTGTCGAACCCAGGTTCTTGCTTGTGTGCGGCGTTGTGCGATATCTTTTTAAAATGATTTGGGAAGGAGCAAAATCTAGTATCTGTTTTGATTCTAAACTTCATTTTTCTGTCCTCGGTCAGTGAAGGTGTAATTCTAGACTGAAGCAATTTTTATTTTTGTTCCAATCCAGTTTTGCTGTATAGTGCGCTGGATTTTCCCCACATTTGAACCGATCTTGTGTCTAAATCTACCCTCGTTGGAAGGCAAGTAAAGAGGAAAAGTGACATATAGGTACCAAAACGCTTACTGTCTACTGAATGTGCCCGACTGGTGGTCTTGTGATATTTTCACTCAGTGATGCGTGTATAAACGATTATATACACCTATGTCGTTGTCGTTGTCGAATCCAGGCTCTTCCTTGCCTGTAGGTACAAAACCACTCGGACGCCGATATTGATTTACAAAAAAAGTTATCTAAAAACAGAAGATCAGTCACAGAAAACATTAGACACGCAGGTTATTTTTGTGCGCGAATACGAAAACAAGGAGAAAAACAAACATAAATAATAAACAGATAGCATGTCCGGCTACACCAAGTCACATTGTGCGCGCCCTCTTTCCATTGGGGACAGCCCCCCCCCCCCAGACACGTCTTTCCTGCTTGAAGTCTCGCCAGTCAAAGATACAGAAAATTCTCCCCCGGAAACCGCATAGTTTTGTGACTTCCGTTCTGGGGTCACCTCTTACCCTTAACTGTCACTCAAATGTTTCTATTTAAAAACGACCTTGATTATGTAACGCTTTAATCTGATGGTTGTTTATAAAGTTCTAATTCAGTATCGTTTATAATTATAGCACATCATATAGAGTTTGATTTATGCTGTAATTTGCATAATGAATAATATGTCTGGCTACAGCCACAGCAAAAATCTTTGCTTTCTCTTTCTTTATGTGTAAAAAATCATACAGAACTTCCATGAACAAAGTTTCTTTCCTAGAACATCCCATCTGTAGAACAATATACCAGGCGTCTTCTTTCCAAACGGCTACAGCATGGGTGTCTTCAAGTTTAATGTAAACAAATACTCGTCTACACGTACTCTTGGAAAACCAATTCCTCTTAAGTAATCTTTCTGACCATTCCACAGACCATTTCCAATCCTCTTGTGGTGGCGAGCATCGCATATTGATATTGAGATTTCTCCTACTTTGGTTCGGGGCCATATTTATAGGGGGCATTCTAAGTGGGGAGTTGTGAAGCAAATGTTTGTGCACGTCACATTTTAATTTTTGCATGTTTGTACGATCGGGTAGACAGTGAGAATGGAAGGAACTCCAAAGGCAATCGGTTCCGGGAAATAAGCTATTCAAGTAGCAAATATTCCGGTATCAGTAGACCCTTAAAGTGAAGGGGTTCAATTTTGTTATTAGTCGACTTGGTCGGGGATATTTACGTTGAGGGGGAGGGACGCATTAAGGTACTACTTGCTTCCTGTATATCGTGCTAGGTCTCTCTAGTTGTTGAGCAAGTTGCATGTGTGACTGGTTGACTATAGCTGATATAGTTGAAAGCGCATTTCAACACATACTATATATAACACTAGCTTTTGATTTACTTTAGAGTCTTCGAGATTAAATGCAATCATCTTTCTTAAGGAACCACCGAAGATCCTATCAGCCACAGAAGTGGTGAATGGTGTCACATAATTTAGCAATCAATGCTCGTTGATTGTGTTAAAAAACGAATTTATCACTTTGAAGTATTTTGAAAATAGTAACTAAAACACACAACAAGTTCTACAGGATAGTGACTTATATAGAGAAATAATCACAAATAAAGTACGGCGAGTCTCAGCACAAAGAACTAAAAGTACTCGAGATTCGTAAAAAAAAAATTGAAATTATAAGCAAACGAAGCGTCTCGGGATAGTAAATTGAGTTTCATTGATAAAACACACATACTCTGGATTAAAACATAAGTTTAGAAATCCTATCCCGTGAATATTCGAGATAATCAGGGAACAGGTAAATAATGATTGACCAAAATGACCAATCCTAGAAAAAAAATCAGGACTGCCTGTAAATCTAATCAGGGAACAAGTAAAACGGGATAGACCAAAATGAGACCGGACAATCCTAGAAAAAATCATGAATTAGTACTGACTGACTGTATGTTTAATGTTACGCGCTTCGTAAATAGCCATTCATTTAAAACTGGAGGAAATCAAGGATTTGAACGTTGCCTATTCCACCGACTGTTTACATATGAAATCCGTTATTCCCGCGGGTTGATCTACTCGTCGTCTGTGTTATCGCCTTCATCATCACCATCGTCGTTGTGAGCCCAGGTTGTTTGTTCGTCCGTTGATACAAAACCACGCCGACACTTGTTTTGTTTATAAAAGGGTTAGTTTATTTTAAGACAGAAAACATCGGGGAGACAAATCGTTTGCGCTTGATAGATAGATAGATAGAAAAATAGATAGGCGGTCTGACTACATCAGCTGCCCGACGTGTGTTATCTCGATTTTAGAGGGCTATCATAGTTCAAGTTTCGCCAGCTAAGAGAGAGAAAGAAGTCCTGGCCCGAAAAAAAAACATGGTTTGCGTAACTTCCGCCCGGTATCACTCTCTTATTGTTCAACTTTAAATACCATGAAATAGTATCGCCTCTACTGAAGATTGAACCTAAGACAATAATCCAGAAAAATTGAGACAAATTAATACATTAGCCACAGATTTATTCACAACATTTTAGTGTCGAATCCCTAAAATCATCTTGCGACCAACACCGTCTGCTTTGCCTTCAAGCTGCAAGTTCGTCACACAGCGGTGCATGGCTAACAGCCTTCCCATCATCGGCTGTTGGTAACCTGGTTGATGACGATTGCCCGAGATTCGCTGTAGCTCTGCGCACAGGTTCTAAAGTTTGCAGCAACCACAGGTGCCGTTGTGGCCAGCCGGTTGACATATATGGACTCCATACTCTTTCATGGAGAAGAGGCGCTGGCAAATTTCCGAGGCACAGCGCTCTCAATGATGTCGTCCGACGAGCACTAGACATCGCATGCTTCCCGTCGATCCTCGAACCGATTGGCCTTGACAGAGGAGATCGCAAACGACCTGATGGCCTGACGGTGTTTCTTTTTACAAACGGTAAGCCACTGATATGGGATGCGACTTGTGTCGACACTTTTGCCGCCTCGTCAGTGATAGAATCGGTAACAAACCCTGGACATGCAGCAACGTCAAATGAGAGCAGCAAGCGGTCAAAATATGCCAATTATCTCAGCAGATTTGTATTTCAACCGATTGCTTTGGAGACGAGTGGAGTGATTGGCTCTGCCACACGCGACTTCCTCGGCAGCATTGGTCTATTAATGACGCGCAACACCGGAGACAATCGCAAATTGTCTTGGCTTTATCGCCATTATTCGTGAAAACGCCTTGAGTCTGCTCTCGGCTTGCAAGCCAGCTGGACATTCGAAGAAAAATATGGACTGTGATACAATTATATATAAGGAATCAGGGTTTCTCGATATTGTGTAAAAACAATTAATCGAGATTTTTCTTAGTGCTTACAAATTTACTGAACAACCGACTTGCAACTGAAAGACTTTTGCCCGACCAACTCAAAAAATTATGTGATTAACTTATTTTGCCCAAATTTTGAAATAAAACTCTTAGTGCACATTTAATTGTCATATACAAATTCAAACTTCTATATTTTGAGACATGTTCAAGGTTTATTATTATGTACTTCATTTAATTTTAATATACAAATTCAAACTTCTGTATTTTGAGACATGTTCAATTTTTATTATTATGTACTACATTTAATTGTCATATAAAAATTCCAACTTCTATATTTTGAGACATGTTCAAGGTTTATTATTATGTACTTCATTTAATTGTCATATAAAAATTCAAACTTCTATATTTTGAGACATGTTCAAGGTTTATTATTATGTACTTCATTTAATTGTCATATACAAATTCCAACTTCTATATTTTGAGACATGTTCAATGTTTATTATTATGTACTTCATTTAATTGTCATATACAAATTCCAACTTCTATATTTTAAGACATGTTCAAGGTTTATTATTATGTACTACATTTAATTGTCATATACAAATTCAAACTTCTATATTTTAAGACATGTTCAATGTTTATTATTATGTACTACATTTAATTGTCATATACAAATTCCAACTTCTATATTTTGAGACATGTTCAAGGTTTATTATTATGTACTTCATTTAATTGTCATATACAAATTCCAACTTCTATATTTTGAGACATGTTCAAGGTTTATTATTATGTACTACATTTAATTGTCATATACAAATTCCAACTTCTATATTTTGAGACATGTTCAATGTTTATTATTATGTACTACATTTAATTGTCGTATACAAATTCAAACTTCTATATTTTGAGACATGTTCAAGGTTTATTATGATGTACTTCCTTTAATTGTCATATACAAATTCCAACTTCTATATTTTAAGACATGTTCAAAGTTTATTATTATGTACTTCATTTAATTGTCATATACAAATTCAAACTTCTATATTTTGAGACATGTTCAAAGTTTATTATTATGTACTTCATTTAATTGTCATATACAAATTCAAACTTCTATATTTTGAGACATGTTCAAAGTTTATTATTATGTACTTCATTTAATTGTCATATACAAATTCCAACTTCTATATTTTAAGACATGTTCAATGTTTATTATTATGTACTACATTTAATTGTCATATACAAATTCAAACTTCTATATTTTGAGACATGTTCAAAGTTTATTATTATGTACTTCATTTAATTGTCATATACAAATTCCAACT
>OY744552.1:49067338-49069838 GCA_963556195.1 Sepiola atlantica
ATTTTATACACATTCAAAACACCGAATTATCTTCAACCTCACAATGGAATTTACAAGTGAAGTTATTCAGCCATACATAATGTACAGACACACACGTATATAAAAGGAGAGAGTTTGAATTACCTACTGGAGAGTTTGAATTACCTACTAGAGAGTTTGAATTACCTACTAGAGAGTTTGAATTACCTACTAGAGAGTTTGAATTACCTACTAGAGAGTTTGAATTACCTACTAGAGAGTTTGAATTACCTACTAGAGAGTTTGAATTACCTACTAGAGAGTTTGAATTACCTACTAGAGAGTTTGAATTACCTACTAGAGAGTTTGAATTACCTACTAGAGAGTTTGAATTACCTACTAGAGAGTTTGAATTACCTACTAGAGAGTTTGAATTACCTACTAGAGAGTTTGAATTACCTACTAGAGAGTTTGAATTACCTATTAGAAAGTTTGAATTACCTACTAGAGAGTTTGAATTACCTACTAGAGAGTTTGAATTACCTACTAGAGAGTTTGAATTACCTACTAGAGAGTTTGAATTACCTACTAGAGAGTCTGAATTACCTACTAGAGAGTCTGAATTACCTACTAGAGAGTCTGAATTACCTACTAGAGAGTCTGAATTACCTACTAGAGAGTCTGAATTACCTACTAGAGAGTTTGAATTACCTACTAGAGAGTTTGAATTACCTACTAGAGAGTTTGAATTACCTACTAGAGAGTTTGAATTACCTACTAGAGAGTTTGAATTACCTACTAGAGAGTTTGAATTACCTACTAGAGAGTTTGAATTACCTACTAGATACACTCCTCGAGTGTCGTCTTTCTCTCTGTACAAGTGTTTGCCAGGACAACCTGACATGAGGATACTTCACCCTACAAGTAAACGCTGACCAAATATTCAAAATAACATAGTATTCGAAGCCTGAATAAGATCCCCTCAACACGTTTATACACTAGCTCATACAACGAACGGTACACATTCTCCAAGTAATGTTACCTCAAGTAACAGCACATAGCTGGATACTCCACCAGACTAGATGAATTCTTGTCCTAGAATCCGCCAAGATAAAGAGACCACAAAAAAGATACAATATAATATAGTTAGATGGTCAATCGGGAAAATGAAAATGATTGTTCTTCACTTCTTTACTAACTCAACGTTTGAGAGGTCAAAGGAGAACTTTAATAGAATATTCGAATATCTATGTATCTTATATATAGATCAATGTAGCAGCCCCTTGATTTCTGAGAACCTCGACTGAAGAAAAATGAAATATAAAGAACTTTATTTTTTTAAATGGATACTTATGTATCTCATATAGAGATCAGGTGTTAATTATATTTTTATGAAGTCAGATTTGACGACAGTAATCTCCATTTTTTTTGTCATATCCTGGTCTTGATACCAACTGACATGATACTTCACCCTACAAGTAAACCCTGACAAAATATTAAAAATAACATAGGATTCAAAGCCCAAATAAAATCCACTCTAGCTCATACGAGGAATGGTGCACCTTCTCTTAGTAATGCTACCTCCTTCAACAGCACTTAGCTGGGTATTCCACCAGACTAGATAAATTCTAGTCCTGGAATCCCGTAAAACCAAGAGACCACAAGAAATATATAATATCACATAGTTAACTAGTCAATTGAGGGGGAGGAACATTAATATTTTTAACTTTTTTACTAACTCAACGTTTGAGAAATAAACGGGAACTTTAATAGAATATTTGAATGTCTATGTATCTTATATAGATATCACGTGTTAGCCCTAGGAAGGGGCCACTTGATTTTGGAGAACTTCGACTGAAGTAAAATGAAACAAGAAAAGGATAAAATAAAAAGTGTGAATACCTACAAGACACTATCATTGAGTGTATTCGGTCTCTATGTACAGGGGTTTGTCAGAACAACCTGACACGTTGATAGTTGCTCATACAAGTAAACCCTTGCCAAATATTAAAAATAACAGATTTTGAAGCTCCAAAAAGATCCCCTTGTTATGGCTTACTCACACTGGCTCATATAATGGAATAGTGGAATAGTGCACCTTCTCCTCGTAAATGTTACCTGAAGTAAAAGCAATTAGCTGGATACTCCACCAGACTAGATGAATTATTGTCCTGGAATCCGGTAAGACCAAGAGACCACTAGAAAGATATACTATAACATAATTAACTGGTCAATTGGGAAAAGGAAAATTAATGTTCTTAACTTCTTTACTAACACAACGTTTGAGAAATAAAGGAGAATTTTTATAGAATATTCAAATGTCTATGTATCTCATATAAAAATCGCTTGTTTGTATCAAGAAGGGGCCTTGATTTCTGAGAACTTCGACTGAAATAAAATTAAACAATAAAAAGTTTGAATTCCTACTTGACACTATCATCGAGTGTCTTCGGTCTCTCCACCAGACTAGATGAATTCTTATCCTTGAATCGGGTAAGACAAAATGAGCACAAGAAAGATACACTAGAAACAATTAGATGGC
>OY744552.1:49077338-49081842 GCA_963556195.1 Sepiola atlantica
GAACGCTGACTTGAAATGGTTAATTAGTTAAATACTAATTACTCGAGCCCCCTCTCCTCTCTCTTACGTTTACAAAAATTCTCCAGGACGCACAGACAGACGGACAGAGAAAGTGCTCGTTATATTATATCGCTACCACTAGTGGTCAATCGATTGACCAAAATTAAGTGTCCAACTTCAAAGGGATCATCTATTTTTTTATTGTTTGTTTTTGTTGAGTGTATTTCTTCCTTTCTTTTTCTTTTTTTCTTTTCTTTTTTCTGGCTCTATTTTTCTTCTTTCTTTCTTTATTCCTTTCTTTTTTCTAGATCCCCTCTTTTTTGTATTTCTTTTTCCTCGCTATTTTCCCTCCCTTTTTTCCATTATGCTTTTATTTTTCATCATTCTTTTTTTCTATCGATTTTCCCCTCATTTTTTTTAATCCCCCCCCCCCTTCTCTCTTTTTTTTTCTTTTTTCTGGTTAAAAAAAGAAAGACAAAAAAATATAAAAAGTTTTACATGCTGGCATGTGTTGGATGGCTTTTAGAAATTGACTCCCAAACTAACCTATCCCTTTTTCTCTCAATCTCATCCTTATCACTTCCTCCAACGTTTTCATTGGACTTCCCCTGAACTGGCCCTGCTACTTACACTGTGCAATGATGTTTAATATAATTTTGAAGTCCATGTAAATGAAATGAATCTGTTTCATTATTGTATCATGATAGATATTTGGCATGGGTTCGTCTGCAACTGAAACTATGTCACAATAAAGATAAAGATAATAAATTGATAAGAAGCAAAACTGAAAAGCTAAATTTCATTTATCAATGAATAAAAAATGTAAATTAAACTTACATTTTTCCATTTTCTTTTATTCTTTGTTGCTTTCACGTTTTGTCAGTTCAGTTACTGTTTAATTGGTCCCCCGATTTATAAAATCGGGGAACCTATGTTTTGAGGCATGTCCGTCCGTTCGGATTTTTCTCCGCAACCATCCATTGAATTTCTCTGAAATTTTGCATGAAGTTGTAACTTTGGTCAGGGTAAAAAGTGACGTTCTCCGATTTTTGAAAAAAAATCTGGTTAGCTCCCCAGGGTGTCAAAAGGCGCCGAAATGGCAAAAAAAAAATGACATTTTTTGCCCCATAACTTTTCATCCACCCATTCAATTTCTCTGAAACTTGGCCAAAATGTGGAGGCAATTGTTCCGAATAGAAAATAAGTATCGCTGACTTTAGAAAAAAATCTGGTTCGCGCCCCAAGGGGGTCAAAAGCCCCAAAATTGCAAAATAATTACCCTTTCCTCTCATAACGTTTGATCCATCCATTCATTTTTTTCTGAGACTTGGCCAAAATGTAGAGGCAATTGTTCTGGATATAAAATGAGCATCCTTGACCTCAGAAAAATTCTGGTTCGCGCCCCCAGGGGGTCAAAGTGTGGTCAAAAATGCCCCAAATTGCCCAAATTTATTGCATTTTACACTCGCCACACCGAGTCACATACAGAGGGGAGTACGCAATTTTTTCCAAGGTCAGCGATATTTATTTTCTATTAGGAACAATTGCCTCCACATTTTGCCAAGTTTCAGAGAAATTGAATCGATGGATGAACAGTTATGTGGCAAAAAATGTCATTATTTGCCTTTTCGGGGCCTTTTGACGCCCTGGGGGCTAACCAGATGTTTTTTTCAAAAATCGGAGAATGTCACTTTCTAACCTGATCAAAGTTACAACTTCATGCAAAATTTCAGAGAAATTCAATGGATCATTGCGGAGAAAAAATCCGGACGGACGGACATGCCTCAAAATAAATCGGTGGACCAATAAAGGAGGTCAACCATAGTCGACGATGGCCCGAAGGTTCCTTTTTCATTGGCCATTGTACCATTATACAATATTTAGGGCAGGGCGCCACTCCTTTCCCAGATTTACTCTTCTTTCGTGTGAATCGGATGATTCTGGTGTTGGCATTAGTTTCCCCGATGTCTTTCTAGTTTAGAAATCTTTCCGGAAAGACATCGGGTACTTACGGCAAAGACTACCAGAAGGTTGCCAACATCCCTAAGTAAAAGTGGTAATGTAGAACCGACTGGATTCGAACTTGGAACACCCAGATCTTCAGTTCGTGTCGATACCAACTTAACCATCGTCCCTCACATTTACTCGACTTCTTCGCCTTTTGGCTAAGATCAAAGTGTAGTATCTGTTCCGATGGATATTGCACCCCATAGACTGGTATTGTCTTTGCCTTCGGGGTTTGATTTGCGCCTGTCTATGGGTCTGTCCTGTGCAGTTCTAGAAAGTCCACCCTCCCAGGCTTCACCTCCCCTCTTTGGGGAGGAGTAAGTTTATTGCTTACTGCCTGAGGCGCCCCTACCGGGGAATGCCGACGAGGCTGCCCAGGCAATTTTTAATGGCCAGAGTGCTCACTTCTCGGGCGCTGGCTTTTCAAACCCCACTTTTCTGACTCGACCTTGGGTCACATATTACTTGTGGGAGTAAGATAAAAACTGGCCTTGTGCCTAACTCCTGGAGAGGAGTAAATAAATACTCTACTTACTCTTAATGCAGAATATTTAACAATGGAACATCAAGTACCATTTTTGTTTAAGGTTTTAGTATGACTCGACTGACGATTGCATCCCGGTCTTCCGGCCCATTAGTGAACACGCTAACCATTAGGCCAGTCAAGAATGAAGGCCACGTCGATGAAGAGAACTAAGACATGAAATTATCATTTGATGTCTTAGTTCTCTTCATCCACGAATGTTTGAAAAAAAAAGGGTAATCACATCTCCATCGTGATTCTATGAAACGGGTTCATTCGGAATTTAATACTCTCCCTAGTTTCGCGAGTCACAGATATTCCTTTTCCAACTGCCAAGAATATTAATCTCTCTCTTAAGCTGTCAAAAGAATCCAGATCCATGGATTGAACAAATCCGAATAAATCCGTGTGTTGTATCGTAATCCGATGGATGATCCCTCCGAGTTTAAAATCTTCGCTGAAGTAAAGAAATAGATTTTCTTGACAGCCTAATCAATATTTGTAGTAAAAACAATTGACAGCTGTTAATATCAAAACAAAAGAAATAGAAATTATATATATATATATATATATATATATATAATATATATATATATATATATATATATAATATATATATATATATATATATATATATGATAATTTTATTTACACAGACATGTACAAAATCTGCGACACTGGCATGTCGATGTTATCGATCAACAGTTACTATAAACTGAGATCTCATCAGGCAGAGTTAGAATCCGATCTTAACCTCAGATCATATTTGGAGAGAAACCAAATATGATCTGAGGTTAAGATCGGATTCTAACTCTGCCTGATGAGATCTCAGTTTATAGTAACTGTTGATCGATAACATCGACATGCCAGTGTCGCAGATTTTGTACATGTCTGTGTAAATAAAATTATCATATATAAAGCTCTATTTTGATATTGAGCACTTTTTATAAACCCGGTTAAAATTCTCTGGATTACCACCCTGTGGATATTTTTCACCTGCATTATTACCATTATTATATATATATATATATATATATATATATATATATATATATATATATAATCATTCACCGGCCGACTGTTTCGCTGTATCTCAGCTCATCAGTGTGGCTAGAAAAACAAGTGTCTCATGCTGAGATCAATACTCGACAGTCTCATCGCTATCGGCGCCCCAAACAATGTCAGTCACCTGATGTCAGTCATTTGCTGTTAGTAGGCGAAATCTCATTGTTCATATTATCCCTGTAAATTGCCGAAGGGTTCTCTATTTGTTTAACAAATATTGCCTAGTATTAAGCTGATGACAGTTGACGATTTCACCTATATAGAGAGCTCAACTCACGAAGCGGGTCATATGTATTTACCTACTTACAAACTGCTTCGCTGTATCACCGCTCTCTCTCTATATATATATACATGGAAAATGCAGAAAAGAAAATCAAAAATATCATTTCTGTATTCATCAACGTTTCGTCTTTATTTAAAGACTTTCTCGGGATAATTGTTTTGAAAAAATATTAAAAAGTACAAATATTTGTAAAAGTTTGGTCCGTTTGTGACGTGAAAAGAATGTTGTGTTCTTTTTTGGAACGAAACAGACGATAGAATTAAATATGTGTACTGCGTTTATGAAATAGAATGAGTTTTGTTTTTTTTAAACGAAAACATTGTCGTTAGAAGTCAAAATATAAATAAAAATGATTTTTTAACAAAAAATAACCGTTAGAATTTGAAATATGTAATACGTATATGACATCATTGTTGGTTTTGGGGAGAGGAAAGACTGCTTGAGTTTTTAAAAATTCAATTCAATTTTTTTTAATTATTTAAGTCTAAATTAAGTTAACATTGTAATTAAGGTAACATTTCATAATGATTATAATTAAATTGCATTAATATTACTAATAATAATATTTTAATTATGATAATATTAATAGTGATAATAATACTAATAGCAATACTACTAATAATAAT